>DWCF01000465.1:0-46228 GCA_018230265.1 Delias oraia
TACCTGTCTGCATGTGTATTTATAAGGTCGTCTGTCCACCTTGTGGGTGGACGTCCCACGCTGCGCTTGCCGGTCCGTGGTCTCTAACACTTTTCGGCCTCATCGACCATCCGCTCTACGTGTAATGTGGCCTGCCCATTGCCACTTTAGCTTGCTAATTCGGTGGGACTAGTTCGTCTACGGATCTCCTCATTTCTGATTCGATCGCGTAGCGAAACTACGAGCATAGCCCTTTTTATGAAAAGAGAGCCGCCTGCAGAGCGTCCCTATGCTTTGAGATGAGGCCGATGGTGAGAGACCGCGTTTCGGCACCATAACTAACTGGTAACAAAAAGCTTAAAAACCTTGTCTTAAGGCACTGAGGTATGTCGGACGGAAAAACGTTGCGTAGTTTCTCGAACGCTACCCAACCGAGTTGGACTCGGCGGTTGACCTCTTTCTCGAAGTTGGACCTACCTAATAATGTAATGTACATAAAGTTGAAATACCCAAGTAAATAAGAGAGCGGCAAAATTGTCTTTCGCCATGGGCGGTCAAGGCTCCACAGGTAGAGCGGCTCGAATCGTCTTCAACAATATGCTTTCAGCATAATTCTTTGGGATTGAGATATTCATTTTCTTTGTATCGTATTTATCATGGGGAATGTTCTGAGTATTTGTTCTGTAAAAAAGACCAGAAATGGGATACATTTTATCTAACACGAAGTGTTTATTAGCTACTACAATTATAGCACAAATATAATATTGTCGAAGAACGTAATACAAGATAACAATTCGCTGAGACTGGATTAAGACTATATAATTATTTGATAATTCTATTTAATTAATTTAAGCAATATTACAACATAGTTTTCCAGTCTTATTATCATTAACCTTGTTTATTTTAGTTAAAATTGTATCTAATACGACTACCTCCGGACTTAAAAAGTGAAGGAATAATTCACGTGCAAGAACAGGATATAAACGTTGAAAAATGTTATGATTTAGGACATCATAATAAGGTAAAATGATTTTAGAAAGTAAATTGGGTTCCTAGCATCTGGCTACAAGAATCGTCAATTTCTCTTTTATTCTTTATTTTTAGTCTGTTGACGCCGTGTATTTTAATGGAATGTCAGATAATGGAGAAGCCGTAATATGCAGTTTGGCCAGAAGACCTCAACGTACATGTGATTCTTTCTTATATCTGAAGGTAATTTACTTACATCTTGCCATTGTCATCCCTATCACATAGTATCTACGGACTATACAAGTAATTAAACTTTAAAGTTGATGTGAATCTAACACGATTTCTGAGTTCTAGGTATAGGTAATACAACGGAGCAGGTGAGTCTCTTATATGGTAAGAGAACACCGCCTTTTACTGCGTAAAAAGTTGGAAACACAACCAAAGCGCAGATTGTGGCGCGGTTGTCCAAGGGCGGTGGTGTTCTCTTACCGTATGGGAGACCCACCTGCTTCGTTGTCCGCTATGCTATAAAAAATCCTACATCAAACAGCTGGATGGTGAAGATGTCTTATTAAGTCCAAATCACCCAGACACATATTTAAAGAAGTCCAGTGAAGATGGCGAAGAATACGAGCTGCAAGGTTTAAGTATGTCTAACATTATTCCGATGCGATCATGGAAATTGACATACAATGGTGAAATGAAGTAAGTGCTTTAGTTTTTGTAATTTTTTTAAATAGAATCGGTGGTAAACGAGCAGGGGGCTTACCTAGGCCAAGCGGTCCTCCGTCCATGGACACCCCTAGCCCTTCCAGAGCCGTGGGTGCGTTGCAGGCCACATCGAGGTGAAAGCGATGAAGCTTTGAATTCTGCCTCGATGATGGAACGTATGCCTTATGTATAAGAACTCTTTACTTGTTTATTACGTCGGTATCCACCTGTCGACTAATGGTGCTAAATTGTAACTTGTGTGCAACTTTTATTTAAAGAACAGTTTTGATTCCTTATTTCTACTATCGAAGTAAGACATTTTAAAGAGAGTATGGAGTGTATATTTTGTATACCTGCCTACTTTAAGATTTTTTTTTCTCTTAAGTTACCTACTTTTTATATGGTTCCAGGCCCCGTGGTGATGAAACTAAAAAGATAAAGATAGAAGCCAAATTAATCTGGAGCGCTCTTTCCCACCCATTTGACTTTAAGACGGAGATATCTGCGTGGAGTATGGCTGATAGTATGGCGAAAGAGTACTGGTCTGCGGACTACTTTAAATTGCTCAAGCAGTATGTATTTTCTGAATTCCCATGAGGTTACACGAAGCATTTTTGTATTAAAGGCAGTTGTGAGATCATGAAATTAACATATGAATTTATTAATAATTTTAGAAACTAACTAATTACAGATATTATTTTGTTCTTTCTCTCAGACATTATCAAACGCATTACGAGCAAGTTGGGTATATATCCGGTACAGTCGTTGTCGACGGCAAGAACCATAAAATACATATGCCCTGCATGAAGGATCATAGTTTTGGTGAAATGTTTTATAAATAAAGTACCATCTATGTCTATATAAAAAAACCTAAAAAAATAAACTCAAGACAGTTAAAATTTAAGATAATAGTATACTTAAACGAATTAAAATTCAAAAATAATTGCATTGTTATCAGAATTTAATGTAAAATAACAGTTTTATGTAATTAGTAAATAATTATATTTATTCTATATATTATAACAGGAACACTGCGTGATTGGCGAAGTATTCATCGCTACGTGTATCATTTCATATTTATTAATAATGGAGACTTTATAGCGGTGGGAAGCGTTTCTCAACCCGGTCTATTCTCGCAGTGAGTATTTATTCACTCTATATACTACGATAAATATATAATAATGTCGAAAATAGCTTTATTACAATATTTTTTAAAAGCATCATCATCATTATTGCATGGCTCCATCATTTCCATTGTGTAAAACAGCTTCCATTAATAAGGAAATTGTTAAATTTGATTTCAGTCTCATTATTGGTTATTACTATTGCAAAAGCGACCAGTCAATGACGCCTGTCGAATCTTCTGATTTCCGTTTGTACCAACATGGAGAAAACCAAATAATTCCCAAAGACTACGGTCTCAGTTTCAAAGCAGGTAATTTTTTTATTCAATTTTCGATATATATTCTTGAGTAAAGCATATCTGTTTGTAAAAAATAAGAACCTATTAACCATAAGATAACCGAAGAACCATATAGATCTTTGATATTTTCTTATATTTAAATACCACAGATAATCTTGTTTTTAAATAACAGGGGGCAAGACATACGCAGTAAAGGTGCAGGAGACGGATGGCGTCAGTTTTTACGCTGGGAAGGACAGAGATGCAAGGGCCTATGAAAAGTGGTGCAATGTTGAAGTAAACGGGATAAACGGACGCGCATGTGTTGAATGGTTATACAACAATGTTGTACCAAAATAAATATTATATTAAAACATTACCATATTTGAATAAATGAATAATTTTAAAATTTATCATTTAGAATTCCTTCCTTAATTCATAAATTATGTCAAACGTAAGATACGTTAACTAATAAAACTCTTCTAACAGCGTCGGACTGTTAAAAGAAACAATAACTTTTACAGCATCAAAGTTTATTTCAGCATAACATTAATTGAAACAACTTATATGTTATAATGGACTAGTATTCTCACAACATTGCTTAAAAATATGTTATAGGTAGCTTTAGTCAGTAATAGGTATTTAAAAATATATTTTTTCCTCTATTTGAAAATAAGTTATGCCTATTTCTGTCATCTTTAAAATACGTTCCTACGTTGCTATGGCAAACAAACGTAATGAAAACAACTTATGTATATAAGAAATTTTCGGTGGAACAAAAACCGGCAATCACTTTTAAATTTGAAATTCAATTATATAAATTAAAGAAAACGTTATATTCTAACATTGATACTCAGTAATTAAAACTATGTGATCATTAAGACTACTTAAGAAAACACAAAAATCAATAATAATTGGAATATATGAAAAGAACATTTGATTTTATATCTTACGTTATATATAGATATATAATCTTTCACAAAAATAATTATATAGGAGTAAGGTTCAGCATATTATGTACTCGATGAAGCTTATGTATTGATAGCTTAAACATAAATTTTACAGTTCTATTATTATCGGGTATATTTCCCTTCAAAGATTATAATTATCACCGATTTCATTACAATTGAATAGCAGACTTAATTGCTTAATACTCTTAATCCTCGATAGAAATTATCATTTATCAAAATCCTTTATAGAAATTCCTTGATAGATATTAAAAACCATTTGACCTTATGGAAGACGGATTGATTTCAAAACCGCTGCAAGTTGATAAAATTGGTTGACATACATTTAAACGACAAGTTAATGATATACTGAGCCCACGCATTTCACATGTATACAGAGCGGGCAACGATATACATTTGTTGTATAAAAAGCAAAAAAATATATTTACTTATTAAATTCACTAATACGATAGTAATAAAAAAATTACAGAACGTAGTTACAAATTCAAAACAATGCCAACTTTAGAACACAAAATCACAGAAAACCTCTCAGTTTCAAGAGTTTGTTAGTTGGCGAAACTGTCATAAATACAAATTCTTCTTTTTTTTTGCTTCTGTGACACAGGATCGAGCAATAATATAAATAATATAACTTCAAACTGTTTTCACAGTGTAGTTGACATTAAATTGGCAGATAATAAAATTCAAAAGTTAATTGACTCATTTTTGGCAATGGATCTAAATATGTATATTGTTAATTATCAAAACATCAGTATACTTTTTTCATTGCAGTTAGGATAAAGTATAGTACTTAACTATAAATATTTACTGGAAAAGTATTAGTCGAGAAAAAATAAAATAAAATACTTTATTTATAAATTAAGGCATTACAATCACTTATGATCTTCCTCCATTCTACTACCGAATAATATGAATAACATATTTTAGACAACGCATAATATGAATTTAAAAATAAACTAAATATTTAAGTACAGTTTATATTTTTTTTATATATATTTTTTTATATATTTAAGACTATATAAAATGTCGCGTCGATAATACTAAAACTATTATCGCTGGTGTTCAAGAGACGAATTACAAACAATGTTAATATGGATTCTCTGAGATGATGAACACTGCGCAATTAGAATATCACTTGAGATTTAATGGAATATGAATTTCAGAATGCTATGTCGAATATTGATCGGTATTCCTTCGTCTAGAGACCCGCTAATCATATCACATAGAAACATTTCTATAAAAGTTTACTTTATAGAATATACAATTTAAGGTCCCGTAGAAATCTAAATTCTATTTGGAATGAATGAGACTAGAATATTTTTATTGTAAAAATTATAAATTAGGTATTAAGTCAGCCGCAGGCAACAGCTGTAGCTGGTAATTTATTCAAAACAATAAATCATCAACTATACATGTATAATTTTAATCAAAATATAAGACGTTCGATCACAATCGTATCTAATCCGTATGTGATCAATATTATAATTGACTAATCATTTATTTCTTTGTTTTATATTAAAGGACATCGACAAATGTCCAAGGACTGAAGTGTTTACATATTTTTATGAATTTTCATCATAATTAAGCAATAATAAATTAGTCTACATCATTTGCTATAACAAAAACAAAATATATAACTATAATACCACAGTTAGAAGTACAATCTTTATTAAAACTAAGCTAATAAAACCATGTGCGTGTATGTAAATATGCAAAAAATATTTTCTAATAATACGTGCAACATTATTAAATATTGGGTAAATATTGCTATAACATAATATAAAATGTAACATTTGCCTATTAAAACACGATCGCAGCAATGGCGACGAATAAACTATTTCGACGAATAAACATCGGAGAACAGAAAATTTTTCATCAAAAAGTATTTACAATTTACGTTAATGTAAATTATTATAAGCAAGGCTTTCTTGATATACGCCTTTTTACGTCACATTTTATATTACGTTGCACCAATATATACTCTGAATGTATATAAAAAAGCGACAAAAATCACAACCTAGCTAGTAGCTAAAACAAATTATTATACGTGATTGGAATTGCAACGAAATACACTTAAAGTGCAATAAGAATATAATAATTTATTGTTTATTTATTAAGCATCTTTTATGAAATAAATTAAATTTATTTCTAAATATACATTTTACATCTACTAAACATCATATGCATTTCATTTTCTTACTCAGAAATAATGACCAGAGATTCGATGACTCTTGGATATAGACTACATAATAATAAGGTATTTATGATAAATGAATGTACTAATTTCTTTGGTAATTGCAATCTTAGTCTTTGGTATGATTGATTTATAACTCTTATGCGTAGGAGAGCCATGCTGAAGCATATGTTGACTCACTAATTGGGACCGCTCGTCCGAAGTGATACCACGGGTTCACAGAATACTCAGCGTGAAACAGTGTACTGTATTTCTCTGAATGAGTGCGTATATCGTAGGCCCTTGCAATTATACCACTTAAGCGTTGTTAAAAGTCGACAACACAACCAAAGCGCGGATTGTGGCGTCGTTATAAATGGGCGATGGCTTTATCTACCACAGAGGAGACCTGCCTGCTCCATTGCCTACTTTAATATAAAAAAATAATCAATGTCAATTATTTAATAATTTTGCCACCTCTGTAACTATAATAAAATGATATTTCTTCTATTGATATTTCCATGTTAGAATCCATTCCAATCCATGTTACAGTATCACGCAAAATATAAAACAAATATTGTACCCCTTTTTAAAATACAAATAAACTTGTTTTAATTTAAAATATAAAATTAACTAATAAATATCATTAAAACACATTTTAAACATAATGAACGCAAAAAAATAAAATACTTAAATAATGAAAATAATAAACTACTTTAATACATTTTTAATGTAATAAATCTAAAATAATCCTTTTTAATAAAAAAGAAAATACTACTACTACTACTATTCGTAGTAATTATTTGTCTAATAAAAACATTAAAATTAATAGAATTTGGAATACCAATAGTATACTTTAATTAAATAACTCGCCATATAGATAAAGATGGTAATTAATATTAACAATTTTGTAATCATATAATGAAATTATCGATAAAACCCAATTTTATATTCAATAATTATTCAAGTAGGTATAACAAATATAGCGTCCATGAGACTAACTTCCCCAAGACGTCCAAGCCGAGGTTCGAGTCTCGCAGAAGACACCCTTGTACTAGTCGTGGTAAAACCCACTCTCTGTGAGCTATCCCGTTCCTCATTTAATCCGCGTTAAGCTGCAACGGCAGTATGGCATACACAGCGAGACAGTCATTAAAAAAAAACAAATATAGACTTAATAAGTGGCAATTTGCAGTACTTTATACTTTTCATATAGAAAGCAATATATAATACAATCGTAAACCTTCAATTTATAATAAAAAACATACTATAGGTCAAATAGAGTACAACGTACTAATTTTAGTCGTCTAATAATGTTCACTGAATAGAACACACTGCAGACGTACCGGGCGCGTGGTCCAGAAGCGCTCGACGTCGCTTAATTCCTTCTAGGTACACCTCTCGGTTGAAAAGACCAGCCGCCAATGGCACTCTGAAATATTTTTGAATTCAACGTCAAGTATTTTTTTATTATTAAACACCAACACCCGCGGGAGAGCCATTCTGAAGCATATGCTGACGCACAATTGGGCCACTCGTCCTAAGTGATACCACGGGCAAACAGAATACCAGAGTGAAATGGTACTTTTACTGTGTTTCAGAGTGAGTGAGGACATCGCTTAAAAGTGCTTAACACCTTAAAAGTGCTGCTTAAGCTATAGCTCAACCATAATAAATAAATAAAATACTTACACATCTGTGCCAGGTCTCAGCGCAGCGGAGAACAGTCCCCAAACCGGTTTATGATCGCTGGTACATATTGACTGGACAGAATTGTACGCTATAGATTTCAAACTGGACGCCACCGGCATAGTGCTAACACGTCGAAGACCTAAAATATATATATAGTATTTAATGTCAATGACAACGGATTATACCGGTGTGCAGAAAATCCTCTTTGGAGGATTGTCACACAGTGAATAAGATATATAATGGCGTACTTGTATTTTACTTAATTAAATAAAATTATAAAATAAACATGAAAACGAAACTTAGGAACAATGTTTTGGTATGCAAGAGTTGTGAAGTTTGGTCCATATTTAGCTGATATCTATTTCCATTTAATTTTATTACCATTTTAAAATAACCATATCCAAAAACGACTATATTTTAATGATTCAATTAAAATGTAGATCTTAAAAATTTATAGATTAATTAAATTAAGCGTTTAATTTAATTAAATTAAATTTAATTTAATCATTTAAGCGTTGATATTTATTAACGAGTGATAATTTTAATATCACAATCCTGAAATGAAATTAATAGATTTATTTTTTAATCCTAGGATACGGATATGGACATTCCCAGTTATTGCAGGGCCGCGGGTGCGATGTCGGCCTTTAATCACAAACAAGATAGTTTATAGTATTACAGGTAGGTACTAAAACATTACCTGCAAAATTTGTGGATGAATTTGCACTCATGGATTTGGCTTTAAACAATATTCTGTCTGTATAGGCAGGAGCACGTTGTTTACTTGACGTGTCGAACTTTTGACTACCTGGATCGTACTGAAACAATCACAATATTAAATTTGGGTTTGGTAAAATATGAGTTATTTATATGAAATGAAATTACTTTATAAGTTGGTGGAAATCTTATAGGCGCCTCTCGGAAATCCCTAAAGGCAGCACCGTCTTCTAACGCAACGGTCAATTGATCAGCATGCAACAGTCCATGGGGTAAATGTGGCGGAAGCGGAAACTGTAACAGTAAAAAAATCATAAACACAATGATGCAGATCAAGACTTACAAAATTAGTTTCAATCACTTTTTTTTCTTTGAAGAAAAGAAAGCAAATTATTTTGCAAGAGGGTTACGTTAAGGTTAAGCTAATGAGAACACAATTATAAGTTGGCCGGCTCAGTCGGTAAATTCACACAGATCGAGTCAGGATAAAGGAAATTTGATTAGCCATCTAAATTCGCTTGTCGCTTAAGCTGCGTCTCCTATATGATAAGAGAACACCGACATCCATAGACAGCAACGTTATGACGTTGTATAGGCTATGGCCTATAACCGCGCTTTGGTTCTGTTGCCGGCTTATAACGCCGCTTAAGCGACATAATTTCAAGATCCCTTGATATCCTAACTTACGCAACGAAACGCAGTACAAGAACCGTTTCACGCTGACTAGGTATTCAATGAGCCCTTCGTATAACTTCGGATGAGCAGTCCGAATATGAGTTTTAGATTTCCCAAGAGTGCGACAGTGTTAAGACACTCGCCTGGCCACTATCACGCTTTGCACATGTGTTAAAATAAATTATATGGTTTTCCATAAGCATATAGTTTTTTGAGAATAGTTATTAATATTTATTATAAAACAAAGCCTTGGAACATATTAAATATCAGTACTAAGTATAAACGTGGTTTTGTCTGTACTGTAAAAAAATATGTACCTGTGTTTGTTCAATCCATCTTAAAACAGCAGCTCTAGGTTCTCCTAGTCTGAAATTTAGGTCACCACACCAAAAGACATAATCAAAATTATTTGTAACATCTGAAACATAAAATAACACAAAAAATAATCTCATTATTGTTTTTCAGTGAGATTGTACTAATTATATATTATCTCTTCTGGCAATAAAAATAATTATTGCATACCTTTACTTCTATGCCTGCAAGGCAAATTCTTTGGTAAATCTATAGAACGTATTATCCTCTTGATATCAGACAATCTTTCTTTCACCTTCTCCTGGTGGGCTGTTAAGTGGGCGGTAACAAAAAGAAAAGTCGAGCCAAAAAGTGCAAAAGATATAGCCACAGCCCCCTTGGTACGGAATGCAGTTCCTGGACGGACAGACAGACTAGCATCTTCCGGCAAAGAACAGAACCATATAAGGTCTCTTCGTATAAAAACCGTCAGGTGAATCGTTCCTGAAAGAAAGTTTTTGTTTATGATACGTACATATTATCACAACAATTATTGTCATTTTTAACAACATATAAAAAAATATTTCAGTTATTTAATTAAAATCAAATTAATTTAAAAAAAATAATTAAAATATAAATAAATTTCAGTGTTAACACAGGACCTCAGATAGCACAAATAGAAACAGGCAGTAGTGCTATAGAGGCAAATAATATTACATACTATATTCAATACAATATTATATTTTCATTATAGTATAGTATGCATATAATCAAATATAAAATTATTAATTAAATTTTATAGAGATTAAATTGCCAATGACAATAATAGTTTAAAGGAATGAAATTCACCGAGTACTGAAATTAATTTTACCTAAATAATAAGAATGTAGTAATAAATGTGATGGCCCCAACACCTCCTGTATGGTTATTTCCCATTCTGTCCTCTCTGAATATG
Source organism: Delias oraia (assembly GCA_018230265.1). Lineage (NCBI taxonomy): Eukaryota > Metazoa > Arthropoda > Insecta > Lepidoptera > Pieridae > Delias > Delias oraia. The sequence continues at coordinate 10,533 of DWCF01000465.1, forward strand.
ATTCTTGGGTACCAATCACAAATATGTCTGGGACATGCTTTACTTCATCTGGGAACATGAAATCAGCAAGGTCTCTGAAAAATAAATTTCAATCTATGTTGTTATCTCAGACTCACTTTTAGGTGATGTATAGTATAAAAATTAAAGGATTAAATTACCTTGGTGGAGATTGTCCATTCATATTCCATGTTCCGACAAATATTCTCACCTCTCTGTCTGGAAATACATGCTCTAATTCGGCCGTACCTAAAAGTGAATTTGATGCAAGCCTTCCATATAAATAGTTCCTGTAACATTATATAAACATCAAACATTTAAAACAATTATGAAACCAAAATTCTCCATCAGTGAAATTATTTAGGAATTTAAATTGAGCATATCTTAAATCATACTATACTACATATACTCCATAGTTATTAAAAAGATATTGTTTTTAAATCAAGGTTGAAATTTATAAAAATCCATCTAAACTATATAGAAGTCTAATAGTGATCTGTTTTAGAATGTTCAAACCTTTGCTTTGCTTCTTGTGTTGGAATGAGACGTAGCACTTGTGCAGCTAGCAGTGAATTACGAGCCAAGCTATCTGTGCTTCCTGTATGCGATGACCTTGTGATAGTTGATTTTGCTCTAAACAAATAATTAAGATATATTTTACTATGAATGGAGCATCCAAAGTTCATAACAAAAATTACATACCTTCGTTTACGATCCAAAGAGCTACTTCTATCACTCTCGGGTGATGAGGAATTGTACAGCGGTTTTGTATCACTTGATATTAAATGATCTGCTGATAACCTTTTTACAAATAACTTACTTTTGGGCTTAATCCCTTCAAATGAACCTGAATGTTCAAAGCCACACTTTGGAAACGAAACAGTGGCTTTGGGTATCTCTTCACTTTTAGTACAGGACAATGTATGGTCACTCAAACTATTACTAGAGTTATTTACAGGGCTCTCTGGTTTTGATTGTGATTCATCTTTGACAGAGGGTCCCTCAACTAAGCTTTTGGGCCGGGATCGTCTAAATAGTTTTCTGCAGCATTTAGAGTTTTTTTCTTCATCATATTGAAGATCGTCATCAGGATTTCCATGAGTTTCAATAGAAGAATGCTCACCAATAGCTTTGTAATTTTTCCCAGTGTCCGTGCCTACATTATTTGCACTTTGTGCTAGAAATGGATCGGTTGGGGACATTGGGCGAGATGATGACTGATTAAATTCATCATTGGAATCGGTATCAACATAACAACCAACTTTTGGCGATTTTTTAACAAATAGCCGTTTACGAAGAGATAATTTTTGTTTTGTTTTCGTTGGAGAAGTTGTCATATTTGGTTTAAAACCATATAAATTATAAATTTAATTTAATAAAATTACATTTTTACTAAATACAAAAATTACAACCTAGTATTCTATAATTCATTATTGTTGATATGAAAAATGTCAATATATTTTATCTGTCAATGCCTAAATGTCAACACAGTTTAGGATAAAAACTAATTAAAAAATTATCAGTATAAAAATTCAGAATTGTTACTAATTATTAAAAACAAATATCTACTTTTAAGTTTGACACAATTAGTGTTTGGTTTCAGACATTGAAATATAAACATTGTAGCCATAGCAACAATTAGTTGTGGCGGGAAATTACAACTTAAAATGGACTAATATATACCTATTAAATTTACATAAATATTTAATTGATTTGTATGGATGAAATTGATATTAAACGAGCAAAGTCATTAGATATTACTAGTGGAAATATAATAGTCCCATTAAGGAGAATAAAATAAAAATGAAATTGGAGTGTACAATCGAAGAACCTCCTGTTCCAGGCACTAACAAATTTGTATAGTTCACTTCTGGTCTCGGTGATAAATTGCTTCCTGTCACCGATTGTATACCATCACCTGAAAATGATTATAAATTTTTGGTTAAATGGCCGGAGTATACATACATTAAATAACTTTGGTGATTAAGCTTTGTTTTATGAGTAAAATTTCAGCCGTAGGACGTCCATTGCTAGACATGGGCCTCCTTAGACCTCCATACATACCTGTCGGAGACGACCTGCATCCAGAGTCTTCTGGCGTCCTTTATAGGGTCGACTGTCCACCTTGTGGGTAAAAGTAAAACTGAATTATGTAAAGTTATCTACCTATATTACAACGGTTGACGGTGCATGCTCGATAATAAGTTATAAATGTCGGGTCTTCTACTTCATGATTCAGATAGTCCGGTGAACTTAAGCAGCTACGTGTAAAACTTGATACTAGTCCAGGTGGATCCTAAAACATTTGACATAATGATTATAACAATCATTTGTTATAAATAAATATAACAAACTTAATTAATTTAAAAAACACAATGCTTCAAAACAAGAACTCACGAAGCAGTTTCCACTCACCCCGTCGCGGTGGCGGTGATTGCGATTATCGCCCGAAAACTTTGTGGTTGAATATCACAAGACGTGAAGTTGCTAGATGCTACCCACTATAGCCAACCGATCGCTGTTCTTTAATTATATACATAAATATCTGCATTCTGCTGACCCACTACCATGGTGGGTGAAAACCGCTTCGTGAGTGCTCTATTTCACTATTAATTTTTAAACTCTTGATTTTTTTTGTCCAGAAATCGTAGCATTTGGTATTTAAAAGTTTACAAATCAATTTATTATTTCCTTTCAATCTTGCAAATCCTTGCAAAAAATTATCACAGTCACAACCTACATCAAAGTCGAAAGCCCATAGATATCCTAAAAGCTAACGCCAATTCAGTAATGGTGATGATTCTATTATATAGTTATTTCAGATTAGCTTCAAATATATCTATATTATTATATTTATTTACCCGAAATTCTTGTCTCATTATAGTACAATATTGGTGTACACAATTTACAATTGGAGTACTGTCCGTGATGGTCATACAAGACCTATCAGTGTCTTCTGAGGAAAAACTGCAGGCATAACATACTAACTGGCCTGAAATTAAAGATTTTTGAATACTGGGTATTTATTTTGTTACTGATTTAGGAAACATAAAACAGGACGAATGTATGTATATTTCACATACACATACATTTATAAAAACATAATATAGAAATAAAATAATAGATATAGAAATTATTGTCATGATTATCAAGAATTCGGGAAATTAATTAATACAAACATTGGTTTCTTATCAGTACCTAATATAAATATAATATTCTGTATCTAATAACACATATTGGAAGAAAAGTGTTTATAACCGTGTAAAATAAGTTTTCCATGAATCAAAAGTGAAACTAGAATTTACGTATGTTACAATAGTCTATCGATACTTTTTGAAATAAAAAAACATTGTTAATCTATCTTTATTTATTAACTACAATTAGTGAATTAGTTATCTATTAATAGTTCAAAAGTTTTAAGCACGTACCTGCAGAATATTGAAAGAAAATGGATGTAATAACTAACAAAATTTTTAAATACATTTCTTATGTATCACTTGCTTGCAAAACAAAAACTAAAATATCATAATTATGATTTTATTGCCTGATACGATTAACGGATATTATCTTATCTTAAGTATTCATACTTTTGATACGATGCAGTTATTCGAAAATCACGACAAATATCTAAATATACATCAATATATATTTTCAAAATAAACTATTTTTCTGAAAATAAAGTTAATATACTAAAGAAAAGCGAACCAAAACTTTTATAATGAAAGAATATGTAATCACGATTATTGTAGGCATAGATTAGTTTACATTTTGATTATTTTACAAACTAAAAAGTTAAACAGTTGGTACGAATTCATTTTTAATTTTAATAATTATAGTAATTTATGTTTTACTATTAAAACGAAATGTTTAATTTTATAGGTGTATTACTAATTCATTAGTACTTTTTAAAAGTTAATATTTTTCGCAGGACTTTTTATCTTTACATCAATTGATAATTATAATTACAATGTAATGTAAAAAAGTAGTGTAGTTTTTTTATAACATATATATATTTTTATAATAAATATTATGTCCTATATTAAAGTACCTAAAAATAAATGTGCATGTTTATGATAAAAAATTTCTAAAACGAGCGTGAAAAAAGAGAACATAATTCCATACACAAGTAATAGCAAAGCTGGGTAAAAATCGATCATTTTCACGGAATCGAAGCTGCTACCACGATATGCGCAGCTTGGCTTCTTCGTATACACTAAGCGATTGACGCGATCGTTCAGTCCATGCTCCTGATTTCTGAAAAGACTGTTGAAGAAAAAAAAATTTGATATGAATAAAAAGGTGAAACGAAACCGGCTGGTTACTGCAAGGGTTGGTCTTAATTTTCCTGTTTGAGAGCCACTTTGACGCTCTCAAATCCAGCCATATAAATGAATATCAGCGTGAATATGTATATTTCTGTGCTGTTTCGCTAAGTGAGTGAATATAGTGGAGGCCTACTAATTTCACCAATTAAATTGCATAAAAAGCCGTCCACACAACCAAAGTGCAATATTCAGCGCTGTTTTTAAAGAAATATATGTGTTTTTAAGAAGTAGCCAAGTTCGAAATTATGTCTTTTAAAATAATTCATCTTATATTAATGTTACAGTAAAATAACAGTTAGCGATAAATTCTTACCCAATTTTAAACATTTCCTTATAAGGCGAGTTTTTTCGACACGTTTGCCAAGCTTGAGACTCTTGTATGTATTGAATCTCTCGAAGACAACATTTCTCGTGTTCATGAAAATATTTTTCGACCAGTTTGTATCCTGTACCCAAGTTCATATTGAAAGCGAATGGCTTCTGTTCGTTTAGAAAAAAATTAAATAAGACATCTTTATGTATTTAGAATACAAAAAAAAATATTCATATATTACAAAACAGATGTACTAAATTATTTCATCATATAAATATGGCCTAATTTCTTTCAAACTTTTGAAAATATTGTTTAATTTAAATCTGGTTTTTGAACAAGTATGTGATTAATACTAAATTAACATTTTAAAAAGTCATAAAGTCTTATTTGATCTGCTGAATTAATTTTCTATCTTATCTGTGATTAGCTTTAATTAATTGTTAATCAGTGAAGCTGTGGACATCAGATGATATTGATTGTATTCAAAGCATTATCATGATTATTTTATATTTGCAAAACACCGGAAAAAGGATAATCATCTCATTCATATTTTCCTGTGTTTACATAAAATTTTAGCCGAAGTATAACTTAGCACATACAGCTTGTAACTTTTTTACTCCTTCCTCCAAACTCATGAAATTATCATATTTTGAGCCTTCAGGCGAAATCTTTGTTTGATATATCGCCTTCCTTACAGGATCACTAGCAGTCTGTAATATTAATATATTAATATTGGATCCGCTATCCAGTTGCATTTTAAATACGATTCCAACAGCAATTATAGAATGCGAAGCATTTTTTAACAAGTGAAACTCGTATGATTTCGGCAATTTAATCAAATTATTAAATTATATATAAAATATTATATTAAATTCTAATTCGTTCTCAAATTGGCGAGATATAAATAAGTTTGGTAGCCATTTTGAAATTTTCTAATTTAAATTTCTTTGTCAGAAGTTCATCATTATCATTTCAGCCGTAAGACGTCTTTGGACCTCGATGCATAAATGTCGGAGGTGACTTGTGGGTGGACGTTTTTAGGAGTTCTTTTTTTTTGAAGATTTCACTATTCATGTATAGTATTAAGAGATACTCTCATAAATATTCTCTAAATACCAACCATCTACTGACACCTTAATTTAAATTTTAGATAAATAAGCATTGTACCGAGAAATGATATCGATTGTATTTTGTATCCTCGACGCCCAGTTCGAGTCGGGAGTTCAGCAGGTCAGATAGGGACCTTATCTTGTTCGAGTTCGACTGTAGCAATGCTACGATATTTGCTGAATAAGACGTATATAGGAATACGAATGCAAAGAATAAAAGGAACATCACCCCGCGACCAAGGGTGCCTGTAATTTCGCTTACGCTTAGATATGTTTGACAAAGTAAAGGCTTTGTTGAAATTAATATTATTCATACTCAACTCATTAAATTATAATACATTCAAATTCACGTAAAATAAGATAACTAGATATTTAATTCCATTACGTATAGTGAAAAAAAATGTAAAGGAAGATATTATAAAATCATAAAGAAAATGTTGTAACACGTAAAGGTTACTGATGTTAAAATTAATAGAGGAAAATAGATTAAATTATTATTACTTAGATTTATATGATAAGCGTGGAAGGAACTAAGTGCTAACCTTTGAGTTCAGTGGAGCTTCCTTGTTGAGAAATAGCACTGATGACCATTATTAAAATGTCGCTTAGATTTGGTCTTAGAGCAGTTTGGTCTAACTGGAAAATGGTTGTCTTTTAAGTATTTTATCACCTCTTGTAATATTATTTTACGAATTAAAGAATTGACGTGAAGCTTTTGTCTTTTTCACGTTATTTTTATATTGTTTTAATTTATTTATATAAAGAAATATTAACCTCATCGGGGTTCTTCTCAAGTTCCCAGTAGGAATTAATGATTAAAATAGTTGTCAATAATATAATAAGTCCAAAAATACATAGCCATACTATAGGCTTGAACGGTAATATGAAAAGGTTGTTCTGGTAAGACAATGGCGGTTGACGAAATACAAATTTTGTAGTGGGCGGAGAGGGGTACACTAAATATTCTAATACACCTAGTCGGGATTTTGTTATAAATATAATTGTACCTGTAACATTGTAAATATAATTTAATTTAAACGAAAATATGTAATAACGTTTCTATCATAAGAAATTAATTATTAATGATTCGGTGAGACAGGCATAGAATACTGATTACTGACCAGATATTTTGCGATTTACAGAATTATTAAAAAATATATTGACCATAAATATACCTATTATGCATTATAATTTATGAAATATAACAAATTACAATAATTACATATCCTTAAATATAGACAATTTTATCATTTTGAAAATTTAGCAATAAAATCTTTATTGTAACTGATATTTTTACGCCGAAATACTTTTTTAAATGATCGACTTAAGACAGGTAAAGCCAAGGATTGCTAGTATTATAGATATATGTGCTTAACCTGCAAGTTCCGCTTTTCCATGAGCTAAATCGCCCACCATTCCATTGAAGGATCCATTGATTTTATATCCCCACGTATCAGTATACAGAATCACCATAGTAGCGTTCAAGAAGTCATAGAGTGGTCTTATGTGTCGATAGCCAGATTTTGCTACTGTGTCCACAAAGATGTTTCTTTAAGATAGGTAGTTGTTATTATATTGTAACATTTAATTTACTCAAAGGATTGGATCATCATCATCAGCCTATCAAGTCCACTACTGGACATAGGCCTCTCCCAAAAAATACCACAAAAGGATTGTATAGCTAAGCTAAATAGATATTCTCAGCAAAACCAAAGATAACAGAGTAATTAATAAACATATGAGTAAAACTGACTTACTACTTCAAACCGGCAACACAAACAATGCAGTTTAGTCCATGGGCGGCTGTGTTCTCTTCCCATCTCTTACCCTGTAGGAGGCCGACCTGCTCGGTCGTCCTCTATACCATAAAAAAACATTTTACATGGAAAAATACAATAAATTTAAAATTAGATTTTTTGGGTTGGTATGTACATGCAGATGCTAAAGTATATTATCTGTACTTATCCAAAATATGATAAATAGTTGTTAGTGCTAATACTTTGAGTCGCAAGCCGGATAGTAAATATTTTCCATAGTATAATTTGCTTCACGTGGTAATATAAAAAATACACTGAACTGAAAATTCTCTGAATACTCTTAGATCAACTCTTGGAAGTATTATTTATGTAAGCAAACGTTATGCCTATACGTTAAATTATGTATATGTTTGCTTAAATGTACATTTGTTTAAAATATTATTTTATTTATGCAAATATATAGCATAATGTTGAAAATTTATTCAAATAAACCCTGGACAGTTAAGTCACGAATATAAATGAACGAATTTTAAATATTTTTAGTTGAGTTTCACTTGAATTCAATTAGACGTTTATCTTGGTTGTTTTATACATGCAATAAAGTAAACCTACCCTAAATTCATTATTTCATTCCTTGTTGCATTGTCACTTATTACAATAGAAGTGGTTATGGGCAGACCCATCAGATTTTTACGTCTCATCGAAGACGACTTTTGCATGTCAAGATTTTTTTGTAAGCCCCTTGAGTAAGTCCAATTACCGAATAATTCTTTTTGTAAAGGACCATAAATATGTGTTTTGTAGACTGCAAAAAGTAATTAATATTAAATTTTATATATTAATTATATATACATGCAAAAAATACGTTTAGACATCCGATCGTTGCACCAATACAGTTCTAGGTTACTTACATTACATAAATTAATAATATTTTTTGTTTTATAGAGAAACACGAAATTAAAATAATATTAAAATAATACATAACGACAACAATGTTACCTTATGTAGTCCCAATAACGAAAAATTTGGTTTCAATAAATACTATGTTCAACTTACGACCATACAAGTAATATAAGCTTCCCTTATTTTCGGCAATCATAACATCGGAGTCTATTAGGATGCTGTAATTTTGTAACTGTTCGGTTTTTCCTAAAATAATCCATCTAGTTGGGATACGAAATTTATTTGAATCATTTGCCTGAAAAGGTTCATTCGATAATTTTATATTGTTTGTATGAAGAAACTAGAAAAATTTATGCTTTTTAGAAAGTGAATATAGTTTTTAACAGATTAATTTTATAAGCTGCTAAGAATTCAGGTAAATTTAGACGTGGTCATTATTATCATGAAAATGTTCCTGTAATGAGCTAAAACAAAATTTTGTTTATGGCTCGAAAAATGTTCCTCGCGGCATTTGCTTTAGTAAACCTATCTGTCTTTTATACTATCATTTCGTATACAACGATGTGTTTGATTAAAGTATACTTGCCATTTTCAAAAATGCTTCCGATGAAGAACAATTTAAATCGAGTATAACCAAAGAGTCTTTATTCCAAATCACCTTTTCAACATCGTCATTATTAAAGTTTATCAAATAAGTCGACTTTTTGCTCCACAGTAAATTTACAATGCGTACAAATTGGTTTTCTATAGCATTAAAATATTTATGAATTGCAAATTTTAATAATATTTTAATTCAAATGCATAATACTTTTTTATATAGTATAGCGGACAACGGAGCAGGTGGGTCTCCTATATGATAAGAGAACACCGCCGCTCATGGACAATAGCGTCACAGTAAGCTCATTGGTTGTGTTGCTCACTTTTTACTCAATTTAAGCGTCATTTTTAAGGGTTTCCGATATCCTCACTCACTCTGTGAAACAGCGTACCAGTATCGTTTCACACTGAGTATTCTGTGAGAACGTGGTATCACTTCGGACGAGCCGGCATAATTAGTGCGTCAGCATATGCTTCAGCATTGCTCTCTCACGGGTATATTTATACATAATATATATGAGGTTATATATTTTATTTATTATATATATTCATAAAATTATTAATAAACCATAATCAATTAATTATTTCAATAAATATTTAATAACTTGCCATTATTTCTACAAATAAACGCAGATATTGCTGGCGGCTTTTGGAAAGACTTGATCACATCTATTATCATTTTATTCTCTTCAAAAGTTATGGACAAACTATTGTCTATACAAAAAAATAAGAATATTATATTCTTGAGCTGCATTTTTGTGTATTACTGATACAATCGAATAAAGATCAAAACAGTTTTCGCTTTGTTGGTCCCATATATATTGTGGATATAATAATTATTGCTTGCTGATTTACAGTGATTATTACAGAGCAAATCATTGACAATGGCTAACAATTATGCCTTCTAATCGGTGCATAATAAGCAATATGTGCTTTCTATACACAAATACAAATTATAAATTATATGTTTGTGTTCTTTCGTATAAATTAAAAACGATTACATACGAGTAGATTTGTATATCATTTGACATTAGGATATAATAGATATCAATTAATAACCTTTTTTTATTTCATGGAGGATTTGTAATTTCAAATGAAATCATTAAATGGATTTTTCTATGTTTAGCGTAGCTGTAATGAGTTTTAAGTTTTAACAAACACTTACAAATTGGTTTATTTTCTTTTTGTAATACAAAAACTATGTTTAAGTATGTTTCTTTTTTCATAAAGGATTTCGAGTATAAAAACTGTTATTGCTAAAAGGATTCCATAAGTCAAAATCAGCAAAGCTGGGTAGCAATCAACCATGCTGACAGATACGAAGTTGTCTTGCCTAGTGAGACATTTTGGACGTTTCTCGTAGAGCATCCTATTTTCCCTCTGTTGTAATCCGTGTTCTTGAAGCCGCTTAGTACTTGAAATTAAAATGTATCGTCATATAAAAGGTTGAATTGCATACGTATACATATGTATGATCATAAGATGTATCTGTAAAGTCCCTACTTAATTAATATTTAGTACACTAAATTTTCTTTGATTGCGATTATTTGTTATACACATGATGGAAATTATTTTTTTATAAGTTTTAGTTCGAAATGGTACCCGATTTTAAACAATTCCATATAGGGTGTATCTTTTTGAACTGCAAGCCAGGGGTCTATCACTTGCAGATATTGTATCTCCTTAAGCCCACATTTCTCTCCTTCTTCAAAATACTTGCTTACGAACTTGTAACCAACACCGGTTTCCACGTGAAATGCAAAAAGTCCCTACAATATAAAAAAAGTTTCCCTTAATTTGATTTAAAAGTTTTAAATACATTTAAAACTAACTGAATGTAGGTACTAAAGAATACAAGATATTTCTATGGATTATTTACTATAGCAAACCAAAAACCATGCTAACCAAGTAAATAGCCAGGTTGCAAGAGAAGATTCCAGCCGAGGCGCTACTGAGTTCAGAATACGCAATGATCGAATTACACATGCCTCATTAAGAATATTGGTGGGCGCGGCACAGTTAACAATTCTAAAGCTAATATTATATAAAAAATGTAAATTTTACTAATGTTATCTTAAATCAATGAAGTTAATAGCTTGTAATTGTAAGACGGGCTGGTTTTTTTATATTAAAACAGTGGCAAACGAGCAGTACGCTCACCTAGGGCAAACCGTCCAAGGAATATGTACGCTCTTTTCTTGAAGGTCTCCAAATTGTATTGGTTTTCGCAACTCGACGTCATTTTTGCGCCTATTTTGCGTTGGAAATGTTAACGGCTTTCTGCAACTTATACTAAATTATAATATTTTACCTTTTGTAGTTTTTTAATCCCTTCATCCATAGTCATAAATCGTGGTTTACCACCACTTGGAGCAATTTTTGTTTCATATATCTCTTTTCGTATTTTCTCCGTCTCTATCTGAATTTTGAAAAGAAAATTAATATAAGTAATGTCAATTGCTTTTTACGAAACTTTGTCGTATTTATGCTAGAATTTCATTATCATACGTTAAAAACTAATTCAATTTGAGATTTTAAATATATCCGACTTATAGTGAAGATATCGGAAGGCCATAAAATTACGACTTAAATTCTTAGACTTGAAATTACGACTTAACGACGTAAGAAGCCCTCAACACAAAGCGCGGATTATAGCGCATTTTTCCACTAGTTGTGGTCTCTTACCATAGAGGAGGCCTGCTCCGTTGCCCGCTATACCATAAAAAATATACAAAATCACTTAAAAATAGCAAACACTTTTAGGTATATGATAGATTTTATTATTTTTTCACATTAACCGTAGACATAATTACAAATTAAATTAATCATATTTAATGTTTACCGAAAAGTAATATCTGTTGAAAACAGTATCATGTACTCCAAATGCAAGGCGGGAATGTAACAGATCATCTAAATTTCTAATCTGTGAGGAGCTGGATTGTAGTAATGCAACAATATTAGCTGAATATGATGTGTACAGGAATGTTAAAGATATGAAAATAAGTAATAAGACGACGCGCCCTAGGGAACCTGTAACCAATACAATCTGAATTGGTAACACCAGTTAAATATAGTAAGTAGTAAATGTTAAAATATACTTGATATCTTATGGGTTTATGTAATTATATAGATTATTTTTGAAATTCATCATTATAATATCCTAAATCGTTTTTAAAAAGATGCCTAATTTAATAACATCTCTAAATTTATTAAAGTATTCAAATTGGTTGGTTAATCTTGATAAAAGTTGTGCAGAAATTTCCTCTAGTTAGGGATAAACAAATATGAGGGCATGTGATGTTGGTGAAAACCAGTCTAATGATACATTTAATTATTTCCAGTATACATCTATGTAGGTATTTAATCTGTATTAGGCAGATGTATCCCACTTTAAGTACTATGCCGAGAAACGGGTTCTTATAGAAAATCGTAGTAAATCGCGCTGCATTAGCAAATAAAATGTTTGCGGTGATGTTACTTTTGAATATTATATTGCATTGAAAACAAACATTGTACGCAGTCACATCAAATGTTGAAACTAATAAATTATATAAGAAATGGTTGTTGAATTAACCTAAAATTGGCATTATATTTTCGGAAGGCAGTGTCTAATTAAAAAGAACTTATTACATAATATGTTTTTTTTATATTACAGGGTCAATTCAAATTAGGACCTTAAAATACCTTTTAGCTCTGTATACGTCCCTTGTTGACAAGTAGCTGCAAATATTAAAATTGCTATATCCGATATATTAGGACGAAGAACTGTAGGATCTCTCAGCTTCTGTAACTTATCATTTTCATCAATTACTACGCAATTTTACATGTAACAGCTCGAAAATTCAGTTTTTATAAGATAATACTAAATTAGATACGCTTTTTGTTCCGATGGCGCCAAAACTGTCTATTGCTTTAAGAACTACAATGATACAGATAAGCACATATCCATAGACACACATCTTACACATCACGTTCTTTGAAAGAACTTTTAAGAAACAGCACAGTGAATTGTATTATAAACAATAAAACATAAGTTAAGATTATTATTATTAATTTTATTATTTATTAATAATTTACTCACAATCTTTTGAGATCTCATCATCTTCCATTCCCACAATGTTGTCATAAAGAGGGCAACAGATAAAACTATTAACAAAGCAACAGAACCATACCATAGATATTTTTTAAACGATAGTAAAAATAGATTATTTTCATACGAAAGCTTTGGCTGTCGAAAGATAAATTTTGATCTTGTTGGGGTTGGACTCGAGATATATTCTACTACCGACAAGCGCTGGGAAGTAAAAAACATAGGAGAGCCTAAAACAATAATTAATTTTATTTAGACAACATTCTGCAAACATTATAAGAATTAAAAAACAAATATTTTGAATATGATCAAGAAGGTTTATATTAAAAAATATACTGATATACTAAATATACGGTATATAGTTGAGATCATAGCGGCAAGCTTCTTATAGCCGACAAGGAAGCCAAGCTTGTTTATTTTACCCGGAGAATTTTAGGTGTATTCAGTAATATGTTATTTTTTGTTCGGGTTAAAGTAAAATGTTACAATCACCTCCAATATCAACATCGCCTCTAAGCAGATAACCAGTCATTCCATTCCAAGAATTGTTACTCCTGTAACCCCATGTATCAGTGAAAATAATGTTTTTACTTGCATTTAGAAATTCCAATAAATAATTTATAGTTGGATAATTCACTTTTGTAATTGTATCAATATGATCATTGCTGAAACAGAATTCACCTTTTTTAAACAAGTGTCATTCAAATTATCTCACCATAGTGTCGTAATGTTATTTCGTCAATTACAGACATTAGAGATTAAAATAATTTTTCGCTCTACTTCGCAAAGTGTAACTATGGATAATACTTTACTGAAAATAAAATAACAGACAACCTTCATCAATAAATAAGTAAAATAAATAAATTATTGTTAACATTTCTCACTGAAGTTATAATTAATGCATTGGGCAAGGAATTCACTGTGAAGCTAATGAGATAAAATAATAATATTAAAAGATTTAAGTATATCTGTTTATTGAAAGGTATACTGCTTTTGTTCGCATAAAAACTTACTTACTAGTACTTCTATGTTATTATCATAAAGATTTTAGTAGGAAATAACCTTATGATTACGGTTATTTGAAATTGAAATGCGTTGAGGCATTTCAATTCTATTCTTGTATTCGTCAACGAATCAAGTTATTATATTAATTTAAAACTGGTCATAATTTTTATCAAGTTTCTCTAATTAGAAAAATTAAAATTTATATATTTTAATATATTTACCAGGGATATTTCCAACCCAATACAACTTGGGGACCTTCAAGAAAAGAGCGCACTTTCCTTAAAGGCCGGCAACGCACCCGCTGCTCTGCTAGTGCTGGGGTTGTCCATGGGCGGCGATCCGTTTGCCCTAGGAGAGCCGTATAAAAAAATTAATTATAAAATGACTTACAATCCGTCGTTTAAATGATTCATGCTATCACTATCGGTGAGTACAAAGCATACGCAAATTTTATGTTGTCCTAAATTCATTCTTCGTATTGCAGTAACATTAGTCCATTTTTTAGATTTTCGAAAACCAATATTTGAACTCCATTCACCAAAAACTTCAATTTGCCAGTTTGAATTGTTTGATATTTTGTAAGCTATAAAATGCACATTTACAACATTTAATGATAAGAAATGAATATGTAGTTACTATAATTGTACATAAGTTATACTATAGTATTTTATTATATATTATATTGTCTAATATAGAGACATACGATACCATAAGTGATTTCATATGATTTCTCTCTTTTCGTAACAAAAAGAGCTTCTCCATCCAATGGTATGGTTACTTCTTCAAGCTCCAAAACAGGCGGCAGTATTTCCTTATTTAGAAATATCCATTTAGTGGATGCCCGAAAAAGGTTTCTTTCTTGCATCTTGGAAATTATATGAATAAGTTAATATAAATTTAGATTTTTTGTAATATATTACTAAAAGAAGCCTTTTCATCAATCATAGAACAAAAGTATGACATAAAAATATTAACTGAAATAACTTTTGTCAAAAGATGAGAGCATAATATTTTATTTGACATTTTAACAATATTAATGGTAAAAGAGATTAAAATTTTCATTGTATAACTCATTGTTACATGTAAAATTTATGAAATATTATCAATTAAAATAAATAGTTACGTCATTTTATTTGTTTAGAATAAAATATTATGTATTATATTTTCAACTCACCAACGGTAGGAAATTTTTAATATTAGGACAGACGAGATCTATTATAGAAATAGTATTTTCTTGATTATTGAATAATTTATCATGACTCATAAATTGTATCATTATTGCTTCGTTGGTTTTTGTGAAAATTTCTTTAGTGATTTTATATCTTTCATCTAAAAAAATATATTATTATTGTTAATATATTTATATTATTTTGTTGCAGTTAATATTAAAAATAGGCTTCTTTTAAATGTTAAAGGATTTTATTTATTGCCATCATTTGGAAAATTTTTGGATAAAGAAGCTACACGATACAAAATCAGATTTAATTTTAAATTTTCCTTCAGAAGCATTTCTATTTATGGAATAGCGGACGGTGGGTCTCCTATATGGTATACCGCCGCCCATGAACAACCATTCCACAGACCGCGAATTGGTTATGTTGCCGGCTTTTTACGCCGCTTAAACGGCATTGTTTAAATATTGTACAGCTTAAGTAATTAGTTTTTCATAATGTTAATAACATTTTCGAAAACAGCCTACAACAACCAAGGCGTATTGTTTTCCAAATTCATTTTTTAAATCTAATATTAAATTTGTATTAATTTTGTCAGCACTATATTTTCCTAGTGAGCCCAGAAAAATGACAAAAAATAATGGGTTCATGGTGTTGCTTCAAATACTGAATTTTCGTAAAGACTACTCGCCCTTTAAATCATCTATAACGCAAGAAAATAAGTTTAAACAATAAATTGGCCAATCTTTAGTGGTTAAACCACTTTCACGAATCATATGCGCTGGTCTTCAGTTAATAAATTATGTGAAACGATGGTTTCTGTGCAAAATGTAGGTGGAAATAATATTGTAAGATTTATGGTCAGCCTTAGTCAAGTTTCAAGTGAAAATATAGCATATTGATAAAATACTATTTTAAATTTTTATGTTTTATCAATGTAGACTTCGTCTTGTTTCTAATGCCGATTTTGTATTTATTTCATAATTAACCTATAGTTTCTTCATTTTAAGGAATTAACATCGAGTCGGAAGACTTAAAAAAACCTGCTTACAATAGACATTGTAATGTGTTTCGCTAACTTAGTGAGTGTACCAGAGGACCGTCAAGTTTGGCTTGCTGATTAAGCGGCGCAAAAAAAGCCATCAACACAACAAAAGCGCGAATTACGAATATCTTACCACCAGGGTACCCGACTGCCCCTTTGTCCACTCTAACGGTAAAAAAATTACATAACTAACTGTTATAATACATTACTGTTATTTATTAACACGAGTCGTGTAGGGAATCTATAATTTGTCGGTAGTGTTTTTGCTGCCACGCATTACCCGACCATGACATCTATTCAAGGTCATTAAGTAGGTACAAATAAAAGCAGATCGACGTTCTATATGGGAAGAGAACACCGCCGCCTATGGACAACCGCGCCACAGTGCGCGTATTGGTTGTGTTGCCAGCCGGAAATTTATAAAAACAAAATTTATAAAGAAAATCTTCTTAAACCACTCAAGCAACATTTTATAAGGGCCTCCGATATCCTCATACACTCAGATAAACACAGTAGAAGCACCGTTTAAAGTACAGCTACTATTTCACGTTGAGTTTCCTGTGAGCCCGTGGTCTCACTTCGGACGAACCGGCTCCATTTGTGCGTCAGCATATGCTTGAACATGGCTCTCCCATGGATGCGACACTCGTCCGGCCACTGTCAAGTCCTACTAGTGACCGAATAAATTATAAATTAAATTATAATTGTTCAGTACCCGGTACCTCTCGCTTCATGGTTGACTTAAACCACTTAGTTAAGAGGCTCTCAATTTTATCATTTTTATTATTGTGATTTCTAAAAATGTTATAAATAAATATAAAAGTCATAGAAATTGTTAATTCTATTTGTTGTTTGCGTAGTTACTGGCAGGGTACTTTTCCATTATTGAACTATATTATTTATTCTTGCGATTTAGTCTTATCGTGTATCTTTAAGTACCACACCAGTTAATTGTACAGAGTTTTGTCCCTACTGTTTCTCAGTTCGGAATGTGACATTGTCGGGATAAAACGGGTAATATTTTACTATGCATCAATAAACTGGACATAGTGTTAAAATGATGAACTATATAATAGATAAAGTGATTTTAGCTAGTACTTCATACGATAGCAGTACTTACAGCAAACACTCAAATGTTCGTTCCGAATGGACACCATTATTGAGAAAACGGGCCTCCGTGGCGTCGTGTAAGTAATTACGTTTCTTTTTTGTATCGCGCATAATAAATTGAATTTTCGTTTCAAGTTGCCGGTAAAAAGTTAATTTAATATAGATATAAGACATAAAACGTATGTATAACAATGCACTTTAAATAATTGTATTTATCTGGTTGACATTAATCTTTTACACAGTTCGATGGACTGATTTTGATGATTTTTTGCTTAAACGCAGTTATTACGATTCTAAGATACAATTATTCAGATTTTATTATCTATAAGATACTGTATCAGTATTTATTGTTCGTTTAAATTTCAATAGAATAAATAACATTTAATATATTTCTAATTAAGAGGACGGTCTTAAATATTACACTAATATTATCTGATAATATTAAAAAGATAAGAAATATTGAGCAGCGTAAATATGGAACAACAAAATTTCCATCATTGACTGTTTGTCTTTCGATATCCAAATTAGCATAAATAGATATTTTTAGACTTCAATTACGCTAGAAAAAGCCTTTATAAAGCCTGACCATAAGTATAATTGGTGACGAAAATCTTTTTAAATAATTTCAATTACATAATCATAATTTTTTTTAATTAAGATGAAAATAAGTGTAGGTAGTGTGACAATATTTGTCATAACAAGCAAGACGACTACATATTATATTATATTCCTTCCTCATAAGAAAGAACATTTTTCATGCGTTTTATAGTAGATCTTATTCCTTCTATTTACTCTTAGTAGTTTCTACAACGTAAATATTACGCTTTTTTACAGCTACCTGTATAAAGTTTTACTTTTCAAACTTATTGAAAGATCACTTGGTATATAAGGCAATCCATCACATTTTCCAGAGCATTTTTTAAGCCGTGGGAGAGCCATGCATAAGCGGACGCACTAATTGGGCCGGATAGTCCGAAGTGATACCACGGGCTCACAGAATACTCAACATGAAACGATACTTGTATTGTGTTTCGTTAAGTGAGTGAGGATATCGGAGGCCCTTTAAAAATGCCGCTTAAATAATGCCGCGCCAACGCGCGGTCTGTGGCCGGGTTGTCCATGGGCGGCGGTGTTCTCTTAATATAGGAGACCCGCCTGCTCCGTTGTCCACTGTAGTATAAAAAAAAATTAAACAAATATTTATTAATAGTAATTCAATAATTAAAACACTCTCTTATAATAACTTTTAATTTCAGTATCTTCGATGTTTTTGTGTGAAGTTTTGCAAGTCTTCATTTAAAGCGAGTGAAATCCCAGGTCAAATTAGATTTATATATTTCGACAACCTATTGTCATCTTAACCGACCTTAAAATGTTTGTTAATATCATTCGAGTTATTTTTTAGTGGCAACTCTATTTACCGTGGCGAGGGACAATTTAATTTTAGATGAGGAAATATTTTTTTAATTATACTTGAGAGTAGGTATTACTCGATTTTCTTTGTATCCATAGAAATGATAAAATAATTGGAAATATGGATCGTGTCAGTAAATTTTGAGTTGCATTTAGTAAATGAAAAAAACATTTAATACAAAATATATTTTTTCTGGAACTAATGAAAGATTGTCTGTGTTGTAATCCGGTATTATAATCTATGCGTATTTAAGAATAAAATTTATAATGTATGGAAAGTAACCTATTAATCTGATATATGCACATTTAGGGAAGTGGCACTTATCGAGATTGGTCGTGAATGCATAAACTGTGTCTATGTGGTGGAGCAGGTTAATCGCCGTACTAGTAAGGAGTGGTCGAGTTTCCATAATAACGAGTTAGAACCGCCATAAAGTGTAGCCAGGCTGTCTGCCGCGCCTACCGTCATTACTATACCAGAAAACATTCATTTGCAAACCCTTTAAGATTCCGTAACTAAACTCACTTATTCATATTAGAAAGTTACTTTCAACGATATCAGTTTCAACTGAACAGTTTCTGCTGAACGCGACTGCTTTACATGGTTTGTACTCCAAGATTCTATATAATATTCTATGAAAATTCATTTAACTTATTTTAGGTGCATAGTTGCATGAAGTCTTTGTTAAACATTGTAAAAACTGTTACGCTTGCGCGCAATATCTTGCCTGCAAGGAATGTTTTTGTGGGACTCGTAGAACATATCCTATTAGACCTCGGGATTGAGAGTATTATATTTGATTTGATAGAATTTCAGGTTACTTGTAATATGAACTTTGTAATACATATCATCATCATAGTCATAGTCAACTGTTGGACATAGGCCTCCCCCAAAGACGTCCACATTTTGCCATTTTGAGGGATCTAGATCCAGCAGTCTCCCGCGACTATTATGAGTTCCACTCTGCGTTTTCCGGTACACGGTCGCCACTCAAGAACCTTTCTTCCCCATCGGTTGTAGATTCGGCCCATTGCTACTTCAACTTACTAATACGGCTTTATCTGTATAGAACTTCTATAGCTAGAATATGGATTCTATCTTACTATTTATAAAGCGATTGTTTGCATAAAAAATCTGTTTAAGCTAGTACCATAGACAACTTTTGTATAGGGCTTCTAGTAAACTATAATAAATAAACTCATGAAAATAACTTTTACAAACACCTCATGAAAATATTTGAAGAAAAATTAACAATAAATTGTGACGGCTGTAAATTTCAAGGTTTTGTAAGGGCTTTGTAGTTTGTGTCTGAATAAATATCATAAACGTAATATACTTGTACAGTTAAACCATTGAATTAATTTTAAAGAAAACTGGCAATTATGAGATATCAATCTTCAATAAAAATTGTTTTAAGAAATAATTATGGCTTAGTACATATATGTACCTACAGAGTTTATTTTGCATCTCAACGCCAATGGAAAAATGAAGTCCTAAAAATCTCTATAATATGGAAATTATTATAAGTAATTGATAAAATTTAGTACTATATGGTTGCTATTAGGGACATAATCGCCTCCGTGGCTAAGTGGGTTACATATTACGTTTGGAGAAACCTTCATAAAAAATGTTTCAATACAGAAGATTTCCCTTACTTTCAAATACAAATACGACCATGAAAACGTCCACTGCTGGACATAGGCCTCCCCCTTAGACCTCCATGCATACGTGTCGGAGGCGACCTGCATCCAGCGTCTTCCGGCGAGCTTTATAAGGTAGTCTGTGCAGATCGCTATTACTTTATGAATATTGAAATACAAACAATTCATATTTTACAATTTCTGGTATAATCTCTATTAGCACCTCAATGTTTCAAATCGTGATGTCTTTAACAATCAATGCGTTTTGTTCGTCGAGATTGATTACCAAATAAAGAATATTTATTTAACTTTAAAAACTCAACTGATGTACTTGATTGTTTTAATAAAATTTCAATGAAATCCTAGATTATAAAATGAGTACGTTTGTAACCGTCTTCATATTATAATTACCACGATTTGTACCATACATTCTCCAAATGACTAACCTCTGTAATCCCTGCACATATTTTTTAAAACGTTGGTTCTATCAACCAACATAATTTTTTGTAGTTTTATAGCGGATTTGTAATTTAAACTAATCTTAAACGGCTACTAGGGTAATAAGTGATGAGATTAAAATTCACAGGACACTTTACTGGTTTATCCTTGGCCGCTTAAGTAATTACATATATCTTAAATGCAGGTCAGTGGTTAATTTACAAGTTACCCAGTTTCTTAATTAGGAAAATAAACTTTTAAAGAAAATCGACTTGTAGTGTCGAGTAATGCATATTTGGATGTCGGGAAAATGAATTTTCTTTTACCTATAAATACTATGTGAGTATATAAGTGATGTTGTTTCTAAATCAAAAAATGAATAACAATAAAATTTAAGTGAATTTTAAAGAAATTTGAAAGCTATATCACCATACTTACATACTTCTACAACTGTTTCCTAAAACTTTAAAATATTATATTTTATTTCAATATCAAACATATCTAAGCGCCCGTGACGGAATTTTAAGGAAACAGTATTAACTGAACGTTTATAAGGCGATTAGTGATTAAAGTCGAAGACAGAATTTTTTTTAAGTGACATTTTACTATAATAAGTTACTACTAAAAAGTTGGGTACTAAGCTAATATTTTTAATATCAAGTACATTCGACGTCTATAGCATTGAATATTGGTGGTAGTTTGAATGTTTTCCTTAAGCATCGAATTGATTTATAATAGTGATTTACATAAATAGATTTTTATAAAGCCTGTAGGTTTTTACTTTTTTAAATTATTGCATCACTTTTCCTATAATTACATTATTAAAGAATTAATTAGGATATAGAAAAATGGTTTTTTGAGTATTCAATATCAATATTAAATGGGTAATATTATAAAATTATTTAGTAGAAATAGGTCACGTGATCATTCGTTTAAAACAGCTTAATCGCTTATGTACGAAAAAGTTTTTTAATGCTATAGACAACGGAGCAGGTGGGTCTCCAATATGGCAGAACGACGCCACAGCCCATTAACAACCGTGCCACAGTCTATGCATTGGTTGTGTTACCGGCTGTTTAGTCCGATTTCCTCATTCACTCTACGAAACGCAAAGTACCGTTTCACGCTGAGTATACTGTGAACCCGTGAGATAACTTTGGACTCTCCCATAGGTGAAGTTTGACATTATATTAAAGTTACTTTTCTTATAGTTTACAATCAAAAATCTTCCGATTTTCTCAGAATAACGTCTATTTTGAGTAGAAACAATTTGGACTCAATATAATTTACATAAAATTTTATAACCTTTGTTAATGTATTCAAGAATAAAAAATTCTTTTACTATCAAAATGATTATATTACAATATTATAAAAGACAGGTTTTTATCTACATTCATAAAAAGTAATAGCAAAATGGAAAATGATATTTTTTATGAGTTTGAGGGTTTGAGTAAGTATTCATTATAAATTTAAATATATTCGACGATTATTTAAATAATAAAATTTTTGTTACCCTATAGATAATATGAAAAAAAGTAACTGAGATTTTAAGTGCGTCCAAAGAATTCTTAAAAAGTTCCAATTTTCAAAATTCCAGCGAAATGTCCGATCGGTGTTCGCATTATTGCAGGACAGTAGTCGCCGATAGTACAGTATGTCTTAAGTTTGTACTTTAGACGAGCTGACTGTTTCGGAAGTGTACAGCATCCAAATTCCGAACTGTTTATTTCCGTTCTACGTGTTTCCTCATGAAATGACGTTCTGGCATTGAACTTTTTTAACCGTAGCTAACTTTATCACGCATCTGAAGGTCCGATAACTCCGATTCCAGGATGAAAAACTATTTCATTAAACAGAATTTTTTAATTTGAAATATATGTCATAAAAATCGTATTTAATTTAATTATGAATCTTGTGTTCACAATTGAAATTATATGGCTACGTCAACTTCTTCAGTAATTTATAAATAAGAAGAAATAATAAATAAATTTAAAGGAGGCATAAAAAAAGAACATAAAACTTAACCATTAAAAAATTAAATATTTATTATCAAACTCAAACTGTTTTGAAGATTATTCCGAGAAAATTTATATATTAAATCCTGTTCTTATATCAATAAATTAAGTAAATTAAGTTTCGTGGTCTTGTAAAATTGACATCAACATATATAAATATTTGCTCTAAGATCATTGACTTCGGACTTAATTGAAATTAATGAATAATTTTGGAATTAAGCACTTGAAATGACAAATGATAAAAATTTGAAAATTTAAATCAGACTACACAAAGTGATACAACCACTATTTATATCTTAGACGCAAAATATATGAATTGATTTAAATCGTTATATTATTTTATAACTTATTTATCTACATTAATGATAGACATATGTCTACAACGATCTAAACATTCATATCATTAACGATGCGGTCAGGACCCTCGAGGTTCCCAAGCGACTTTTGTGCAACGCGAATGGATGCAGAAGGTCATATGGACGATTTTTACGCCAACATAAATTCACAATATTATTACAAACATTGATAATCTATTATTTAAGCATTGTTTGGGCAGATATTTATGGAATCAGTACTCTAGACCGCTGGATTCGGAGCGCTAAGTTTACTAAATAATTAAATATTTAATTATATTCTAGTATAATGTTTAGAATATCACATTATTACTAACAACATTGCGTATATTGCTATCTGTAAATTTTTATGTTGAATGTTAATTATTACTATTCCTGTACGTTTCCTTGAAAAATAGATAGTAAGAGTAAATTTTTATGAAAGTTAGTTGATATCAATATTTTTTAGTTATTAATATACCCTTTTTAAGGTTTTTTTTGGGTTTTTTTCGGGATATTAAAGTGGTCTAATTGATATTTCGAAGATCCAAGGATGTCTTAAAAACTCGATTTTGGTCTATTTGGCGAATGTTCAAAACTAATAAATCGCTTTTCGTAAAAATTAAACCAATTTTGACTACGTAATAATAACAGGGTCAGCGCAGTGACCTTGTACGTACGCGATTTCTCAAAGGAAATTAAGTCATTTTAAGATAACTTTAACTTTAACGGAGTCTTTTGTTAGATAGAGTTTGTTAGTTGATAAATTAAATAATTAAGTAATTCTGAATTTCGAATTAAGCTTATTAGTTTGTCTAATAAAATAAAATAAATATCTTTATATTAATTAAAATATATATATATAACATAGAGGTCAATATTAAAATTAAGTTAAACTTATTACTTACTTCAACAAATTAGAAACGCTTTAAAAAGTTATAAAATTGAAAATAAATATATACAAATATATATATTATTGATTAAAAATAATATTAAAGATAACATAAAGGTCAATATTAAATTACAGTCAAAATTATTACCTACTTCTACAAATTGGAAACGCTTTAAAAAATCGATATCAAATAATCGTATTCTTTATTTAATTTATAATATGTGTTTACTATGTTGTCAATGCCTCTGTTCATCATTTGACCCGTAAGACGTCCACTGCTGGACATAGGCCTTCCCCTTGGACCTAAATGTATACCTGTCGGAGGCGACCTGCATCCAGCGTCTTCCGGCGACCTTTATACGGTCGTCTGTCCACCTTGTGGGTGCGAAGCGTGGGCATCATCAAGCATCCCACGCTTCGCTTGCCGGTCCGTGGTCTCCACTCTAACACGTTTCGCCCCATCGGCATGCCTCAATTATTAAAAAGAAAACTTTTGCTTATTCTTTCTAACAAAAAACCAGTACTTCATAATATATAATATATAAAAAACACTGATTTCTATAAAAACAATCTTATTTTTCTAACTTACCTAATATATATAAATAAATAATAATAGTGCCATTTACTCTTAAAATTGAATTGAGCTATAAAATAATAAATAAATTCATTATTATTTAAACCGATTACTTTAGCAACCTCCACACATATAAGACAACAACTCAAGACGACCTTTGAATAATAAATTGAGATGCTCTTAAATAAATTACTTATTTATTCCAATTTCATTGCATTCTTACTAAGTCAACTTTTGTCAAAAAATTATAAAGAACAACCATTAAAATAAATACACATTAAAAAAAGGATTATTCTTAAGAAGCTACACACAATTTAAATTAATTGTTCTAATATAGAACATATTATTACGGAAAATGAACTTGATTATAATAATAATATGAAATGAAGATAACGATTTAATATTCATAAAATTTATCAACTTTAGTAAATTTCTAGAAACATTGCGTTATTATTTCCTTATCATCAATTCAATGACACCTCAATACATAACTATTAAAAATAAGTAAAGTAGTTATTGGTAATCCATAGTCCTAAATAAACTATTGTTTTTTTTATAGATAATATTTTAACAACTATATTAAAATATAATATTTATAATGCTTATGATCATTTTAACGATGCATTGTACATAACTTTTTTTTAATACTAGTGGGTTTGGCAGACTTCGCATCGCCTTGCCAATAACCCATATATTGACCAATTTATACATTTTTTTTATAGTATGGCGGACAATGGAGCAGGTGGATCTCCTATATGGTAAGAGAACATCGCCGCCAATGGACAACCGCGCCACAAACCGCACATTGGTTGTGTTGCCGGCTTTGTACACCACTTGAGCGGTGTTTTTAAGGCTTCCAATATCCCCACTTACATATCAAAACACAGTACAAGTACCGTTTCACGTTGAGTATTCTCAGGTACCGTGGTATCACTTCGGACGAGCCGACCCAATAAGTGCATCCACATATGCTTCAGCATGGTTCTCCCACGGGTGTATTAAGACACTCATCTGGCCACTGTCAAGCCCTTCCAGAGACCGAATAAGTTATAAATTAAATTATAATTAATAATTAACCGGACAAGGATTCGAACCCGATACCTCTCGCATCGTGGTCGACCCATTAAACCACTTAGCTACGAGGTTCTCAAAATCATTATATGATTATAAATTACAGTCTTCGTAAAATTCTGACGTATGAGTTATATTGTAGCACAGATTCATTAAAAATCGTTGAGTAGTCTTCTCGTAAAAATATTATAAAAACCTCTCCTTTCAAACATACTTTTGAGTTTATTATTTTAAAATTAGTACAAATAATTACATCGATGGCATTTTTAAATACTTAATTTTAAAACCTGAGTCTAAATAATAACTAGTTGGATATTTTTTAAAATAATTTCACAATAAAAATTAAATTTAAATCGATTTTTTTCATTTGTGAACCTTTTTTATTAATTTACTTATATAATTTGGTTTTTGTATAATATATAAGTCAAAAGTTAATTAATAATATCAAAAAAGTAATTGATTAAGTAATTCAGTCAGTAAGATTTTAGTAATAGCAAATTTTGAATTATTTGTTTCTTTGTAACAGAATGAGTTAGCTGTAGGTACACAGGTTTTGTGTTAAGCTGTTTTATTTTCAACTGTTTGAAGGTATCGTAAATAAATTCGTTCAGTAAAAATAAACAAAATTGAGAAAATAAATGTGACGAGAGATTCGTAATTCCATACACCGAGTATAATAGGGAAATAGGAATTCAATCAGTATTATGCGAACCCAACCTATCGATTTAATAATTGTTCATGTAGTACCGGTATCCGGGTACGTTCATATCAACAATAAACTTGACCATTTCGAAATAATACAAAAGCTGTAGAACCGGGTTAGATATATGTCAGTGATATAATATGAAATAATTATTTAATTACTACATTAGCGATCTTATATATGGCTTAGTGCACGGCTTCTCAAACTTATTACACTATTACGCCCTATAGAATTGTTATTTTTCTTGCCCCCCTCCCATAATCTAAAATACCTGCTTTACTGGAAATAAAAACAGTCGTGTTTACTAATTACATAGCCTAATATGAGGTTATAAGAAGAACTCCAGAATATATTTAATATTTTTTAATACAAAATACGTACAAAAAAAGAATGTAAATCAAGAGACATATTAATTATTTATTATTAGTAATAGGAATGCTAATGAGAAGGATGTGTTTGCTTTACTGAGCATAGTTTAGAAATTCGAGGCTCAAATTGCCACGCTGGAAAGCTCTGGTTTATTGTGTTGCTGTGTTTTTACCCGTTGTAATGATATAATATTGACGTGTATATCTTATTCAGGGGATCATGTATATATTATGTTAAAAATGTATTCATATTTAGTGTGTTTCTTAAATCTTGGATCATCTTAGTGTTGGATCTTTGTTTGATAAGTTTACTTTATATGATACGGTTTAAAACCTTTTTTTTATTTAACTGTGAACCGTAAAGTCATGTAAGAAAACTTATTACATAGCGTAATTCAAATCAATTTTCAAAATATGTATAGAACGATCTCTTTTGACGTTACGGGTTACTTTGAGATGACATCTGTTGCAAACTTTAGCTGTTTGTCCACAAATATCTTTCTTTAGGAAAGACTCACGTAGGATAAGCGGTATTCCGCTCATGGACACATCCAGCTCTTGCGAAGCCGCGGGTGCGTTGACGGCTTTTTAGGCACAGATACGGTCTTTTTTGAAGGTCACAAATTGATATTAGTTTTGTAATGCTGACAGGCAACTAATTCCACAGTCTTTATGATTTTATTACTAGTAAAACAAAATATTATTAAATAAAAAAAATTAACACAAGAGGTATACATAATATCGCAATTACATACTTCGAGTCACCAGAACATTTCAGCTTAGAAAAGGAGTCGCACAACGATGTAAAAACGGCGATCTATTCTGTGGATAGTGTCGCTCGGTATATAGAGGCGAGAGAGTTGCGCGAGCGGTTAATCGTAGGCTGCGACGGAATCGCAGGTGACCGTGTAGTGAACGAGAATCGGTTATATCGATCAATTCTTTTTTTTCTTGAAGTTTGTGTTATAAAAAATTTTGAGTGTACGAAAATTTCTGTGATTAATTAAAAATGTTGACTGGGTGGCAGTTGCTATTGTCGAAAAGTAAGTGGTGTATTATTAACAAAAAACACAACATTTAATTAAAATAAATATATTTAGTAATTAGTGTTTATTTGTCGTAAGACCCGCATAATTTTTGATTGATGTATCTAGAGTACAGATAGTAAACTTTAACCAGTTACAATACAGAACTAAGGCATAAAAAATATAATTTTTTATAACACGATAATTGTTGGACGATAATTTTATTATAAATTCACTGACAATAGTTTTTTCTTATATTACACAACTGTTATATAGAATTATTATTAAACAATTTTATTTTTCTTTAAAGTAAAATATCTATATATAATAAAATTAATTATAGAATTACAAAGAATAAATAATTACAGATACTTATAATATAACATTTATTTATTAATCTACAAGAATGAAAACAATATTTAACTAATAACAAATTATACTTTAATACGATTTTTACGAAAAGATCGTCATGTCTGTTCAAATAAATCAGGTCCAATTTAATTTAAACACAAAACTAATTAAGATGCCGTATTAATATCGATTTAATTAAGAAAATGATCGAGTAAGATATTGAAGACATAATATAGTAAAAATATAATTCTCAACAAGATTTCAAAACACCATTGTCTCTTGGTCATAACCAAAATAATCCAATAAAAGCAATAAAATCATAATTTATGAAGGAGTTTTACATTTAGCCATTTACTTTATTAATTAATAAAAGAGACAGACAGAGCGTACTTGTCCCTTAAAGGTGCACCCGCGTCCCTTCAATAGCTAGGGGTGTCCACGGACGTAGGACCGCTTGCCTAATGTGAACCTCCTGCTAGTTTGCTACCGTTTTCATAAAAAATTAACATTTTTACAAGTTAATGATATAAAATTGTATAATTTAATGCTTCAAGCATTATCTGTTACCATTTATTTTATTTTTTTAGTTGAATGCGGTATGAATTACAATAAATGTGGCTTAATTTTTTTAATGAGAAGGGTAGTTAATTTACTTATTTTTAAAAAGCATTGATACTTAATAATAAAGTTATTACTATTAGACTTGTTGAGCTATCTGCTACTTAAGGAATTCACCTGGTTACACGGAACATTTGTTATTGCCGCATTTGAACAATTTATTTAAACCTATTATTACTTAACTGCATAAAATTACTGTTTTTACCACTAAGGTAAATTATCTCTCATTGTTTCACACCTTTTTTTATTGTATAGCAAACAACGGAGCAGCTGAGTCACCTATATGGTAAGAGAACACCGCCGTCTATGAACAACGGCGCCAAACTCCGCGCATGGGTTGTGTTGCTGGCTTTTTACTCCAATAACGCACTCACTTTGTGAAACACAGTACAATTACCATCTCACGCTGAGTATTCTGTGAGCCCGTGGTATCACTTCGGACGAGCCGGAACAATTTATGCGTCAGCATATGCTTAAGCATGGTTCTCCCATGCGTGCGACAGTATTAAGACACTCGCCCGGCTACTTTCAAGCCTTTTCAGAGACCGAATAAATTATAAATGAAATTATAAATTGTCCGGACCGCGATTCGAATCCGATACCTCTCGCTTCATGGTAGACTTATTAAATCACTTAGCTACGAGGCTCTCAGCACTCCTCTAAAAAATGTTTTACTAAAATTAGGATGCTTTTGTAGAATCAAAATCATAATAGTGGTATTGAAAAATACTTTCGGATAATATATTAAATAATAATCAATTTCGAAATAAAATTAAATGATAAAATAATTAAATTGTCGTATAACTGAATAGCATATTTTTAATAGCGTATTCAAATTTAAGTATGTATGCATGGAGGCCCAATGTCGAGGCCTATGTCCAGCAGTGGACGTCTTACGGCTAAAATGATGATGATTCAAAACTAGCAACCAAATCCAAATCCAACCAAATCCACATCCAAACAAATAAAACAATATAATAATTGCTTTGTTAATTTTTATGATTGTCATTTATCATCTCTCAGTTTACAACGATGTATTTTGTATTGTTACCTACTTAAATCCTTAAAACAAGTTATTAATAACTTTGCAAGCGGTCATTGACATTTCTGTGATAATTATCACATAAATTATTTAGTAAAACTACACAAGGTTAAGCCTATTTGTAATAAGTCAACTTTATTTTTTTGTAAGAGTTACAACACCTACTTACCTGCTTTTAAACAATTCGGTTAGCTACATGTTTACATTATAAATATCTATTACGATAACAATGATTTTTGACCAACGTAACAGGTGTTTGGCGTAACTTTAGCAGATTCTGTTGCAAGAGCATATAATATCTATGGGTATTAAAACTCTAGTTAGTAGGTACATACAGTAGTACCCGTGGGAAAGCCATACTGACGCATAAATTGGGCCGGCTCAACCAAAATGATACCACGAACTCACAGAATACTCAGCGTGAAACCGTACTTGTACCGTTTTTCGCAGAGTGAGTGAGGATATCGGAGGCCCATAGAACGCCTTAGGCGGCGTAAAAAACTGGCAACACAACGCGGACTTTGGCGCGGTTGTTCATGAACGGCGGTGTTCTCTTACCATACGGCAGACCCACCTGCTCCGTTGTCTGCTATATAATAAAAAAAATATTGCAACACATTTAAATGATTTTTAAATTACTATCCTACGCGTTACATTATTTTGGTTCGAACAACACAAAAAGTTTATAAGAATTATATATGTATGCTAAAGTTTTTTTTACTGTAAACATATTGTGATTGTAAAAAATACTTTAATAAATTTTCAAAAATCATAAAATCTACGAATCGTAATGAGCAACATGAAACCTTGTTCCTTTTTAAATTAATAAAACAGCAAACTGAATTATTATTCATAATTATATTATTTTAATTAAAAATAATTCTAATCATTATCGATTTTATCAACCATGACATTGTCGTTCAATGAAACAGCATTTAATAAATTAATTCGCTAAACGATTTTAGAGTTACACTGATCTTCATCTGGGGTCACATTTTAAATGTCTTCTTATTTTTAAATGTCTTTATTTTAAATGTCACTTTCTTTGATGTAAATTATCTTATAAACTGTAATTTGCAATAAGTTTATTTTTCCATATACTCCATGCCATAATGACAACCATGTTGATTAATAGCATCTGGTGAAAGGTGAACTGATCAGTTCCAGTTAGACAGGCGGAACTCGTAATTAGTGTAACTGTCGATCGGATTATAGAATGCTTTGTTGTAATATCAAAGAAACATAGATAGATATATAGGATAGGATATATATGTCTCTCATTCGCTTTTTGTTCAAAGAGAAAGAATCTCTTTGAACAAAACTACCAAGGTCAATTGAATCTAAACATTAGTATAAATTATTCTTTTATTTAGTTAAAAATTAATGGATTTTTTGTTGTAACTATGTTATTTAAACACATCTATAATATAACTTAATTTAATTAACTGAAGTGAAAGGGAGTCTGCTAACGCTAATGCTAGGTTATTGCAAGATAAATGACGCGCGTTCAGCAGAATGCAGGAACCTCTAGGTAGATAATCTCAATAAAAGTATTAAAACATCAAAATACTTTGTATCAATTGGCGTCAATTGAATTTTCCCACGCAAAGAATATATTTTATAAAAAAATTCCTACTTTACAACAGACGTCAGATTTATATAATCCTAAAACGGTTTACAGTAATCACGTAAGCCTTTGATAAATAGTGAAAGAAAAGTCAGTGTTAAATATATTATGTCAGGTACAGACATCTTTTTTGTGAGAAAAATAGCAGTAGAAAGACCGAAGCTAAAAAGATATGGTGACATTTTCTCAAGAATGCCACACACATCGCCTTAATAACTTGTTCCACAGATCCATACATCAAACAACTCTTCCTGGAAACACCAGTGTTATTATGGCATAAAATTGCGATGAAATATCCAACGCCAGCCAGTCTGGGAAGAGCCATCGGCCGACGTGGCTCGAACGACGGTCGGAATGCAGCCACGACTCAATAGAAATCTTTGCCTGAACGATAAAAACTTCTAACGAGTTTCTCAATACCAGCGCCAATTTAAGTAACTTGACAGTTCTCTCTCGTAATGGGAAAAAACGTTTCAAACCCATGACAATTCGGTCTTTAATTTGATGATTGTCAACGGGAATTTTAACGGCACTGGTATTTAATATTCCGAAGCGGAACAAAAGCGGATATATAAAATCTATATGTGTATACAGTACACGAAAGATACTATTGTTCTTAATAATTATTGTAAGTATAGAGGATGTATTCGCGTCAGTGTTACAATATCGACGAATTTCTGATATTACTTTCAGTGTTTTAAGTCTCTTGAGTTTCACTAATTGTTAAGTAAAGATTTTGTTTAAAAGTGGTTTGTCTTGATTGTATTAAAGAAAGTCTAACGACAGCCAACCTTAGCACGATTTGTAAATACTATGTCTACATAACATTAACTTCGATCAACTCACAGCACGTGTTAATTTTACTCAACATTACAATTTACAAAATAATAGCAAGGAAATATTACTAAAATAGATTAGGTTACTTATGTAGGTAAATGTGTTTTCATTTTACAATATAACCTACCATTAATAAATCTAAAGATAATTTTAAAATTAAAAATAATAATATTTAATATTTTCTAATATTTTAAATTCTGTCTATGCTACGCATCTCTTTTAATTATTTTCGTTTTTCTTTGATCTCTATTGCCTGATAAACCTTGCCGGATTATCACTATGAAATGTGTTGCTTATATTAAAAGAACATAATCTATTACACTTCAGGGGTACAATTAAATCCACGTAATAATTAAAATTTTGCCGCTCCGATCATAATAATTAGTGTTAGCAACCAGTAATGTTTTAACAACGATCATCTACACATTCATATATACCTTATACCGCCATCACAATCACCTTTAATCTACATATGTTAATTCTGATTACACCATAGGACCTATTGTTACATAATGTCATCAAAGACCACACTTATGATCGGTTAGTATGGCTCGTTGAACAATGAGATATGTTATAATAGTATGACACATGTATCAATTTTAGTATACATTCTACTATAATAAATAGGTATAATTCCTTAGACTTGTAAATGCAAGCTTCCATTTGTCATATAAAGCCGGAATTCATAAAAATTGTACCCCTCTTAAAAATACGCAAGACTGACATCTGAAAATATTTTTTTATAGATATTCGTTTATTTCAATATTGTTGCATATGTTGTATTTACTATTCTGATTTAACTTCGCACTGCAGCTGTCAAACATTCAATACGATTCTATTCAGTAATTGTTTTGTATTGTACCCTTTTAGCGTTAATGTAATCTTAAACGTACCATGAATTCTAAACATTTTCATTCATTATGCATCATGGTTCGAGAAGTTGTGTGGAATAATTATTTCTTGTAAGCAAGAGAATGATCAAAGTCACATAACGATTATGTTATTTACACATAAAAAGTTTAATATTATAATATTGGTATGAGTTCATCTTTTAATAGATCATTTATTGGATTTTATATATGATTCTATACAAAAATTGTCGAAAATTTCTACAGGTTTCGTTGTTAGTTATTAGAAAATTTTCTATGGGCGATGGATATAATAGACTCTAAAATTTTTACATTGACGTCATCGTGCCTTAGCAGAAGTTCATTGTCAAATTAAAACACAAATTCAATGTTATATTATGACAGGTAGGTAGTATTTGAAAACAATCAATTTAACAGTGTTAGATCGTTCGTATAATATAAATATAATGAAAAAAGGTAATCCGATATTTTAAAATGGTCCAATGTTTCAATATACATCATAAAAGTAAATATTTAAATATTTAATTGATCGTTTTCTAAGATTCTATTTAAAACGCTAATTTGGTTTTTCTCGCTATTACGAAAACAACAACTTTCCAAATTAAAGAAATAATTGTTTACAAATAGTAAATATATAAATATAGGTAGCCCGTTTACATGTGATTTAATCTTTTATGAAGGTATTACATCGTGCTTTGACTCTCTAATACTATAAAGACAAAGCAAGCCGTGTAATTGTCAAAATGGTCACGCGAATTTATCAGAATTTACCACATCAAAGAAGGAAGTCAAGCAAATTTGATGCTTGACTTGAATACGATTCTTGAGGAAAATAAATAAAAAGTATCTCTTTCAATTTAGTGATTTTTCAATGAACATTAATAACAGCCTAAGAAAAAAGAACATATTTCAAATTTTAAGTTAAGTTTAAGTTAATTTTAAAACCAAATTATAAGCCTTTATTACAAAATAACAGAACAGATAAACTGCTTCAAAACAGATTTGCAGAGAGATAATTATATTTATGTAATCGTAAGCAACTAGACTGTTTAATACTAGAAAGGTATCATATAGAAAGAGCTTCATCTACCTTCAAACGCCGCAGCCACCAATTTGACATAAAATTATTGCGTATCTTGTTTTAAATTAAAACTACTTTGATGACAAAACATGGCGGGAGATAAAAACAGTTTTTAATCTATTTTTTGTTTCTTTACAGTCTTCATTATCCCACAACGATGGGTAATGGCGATCATGGGATTTCTGGCGGTAGCTAACGCATACACAATGCGTGTCTGTTTGAACATAGCCATCACTCAAATGGTCAGACGGCATCCGTCAACGCCGGCTTATGAGGACGGATCGTGTCCAGCTGATATTCAAGAAATAGTCTCTGAAAGTACTGTAAGTAATTCACAAAATATTTTATTTGTTCTTATGATAGACTTTATACGACTTTATTTATACGCAATAATGAAATATTATTACGACGTAGGTATGACGATGACAATATGCGAGATAAACATTATATGTTGAAAATTAAATGAGATTTTGAGCTATTGAGTGTAAGTATGCAAAATGAAAAAAAAATATTTCATTCGAACGTATTTATTAATTTATAGTAAACATACACCCTATAATATTCAAGGAGTTTTACCATATATTTTATTATAAGTTATTCTGAATTGATTTAAGCCTTGAAAGTGAATTCAACATGATTTCTATTAAACTAAAATTAATTGACAAAGCCAGTTGTGTAATGTAGAAAGATTATAAATTCGGATGTGTTTTGTTACGCTTTCATTAATCTAAAACAATCCTTGAAAATATTTTTTACCTATTTCTAATTACTAAATGAAGTCACGGCCGAGTGCCTGTGTTAAATTATTAATTATATTATGTTTTTATCTAAAATATAATATTTAAAAAAATAATAATTGTCATAATCAATGAAGTATAACGTAATGTGGGACGTTGCAAATTAGTGTATGTTTTTGTTCGTAGTTAGGTTGAAAGTTTCGGCCCTGACCAACAAAGCTTGGGTTGTGACTAATCCTCAATGAATAAAGAGCGGCATTCAACGCAATCCTAAATATCTAAGGCAATTTATACTTGCAACAATTTTTAACTAATAATAAAATTATAATGAGGAAAGTATAATACTTAGGTTGTTATACCAGGGTTAAAATAAAACCTACTTCCATCTTTCATTGAACGACGCAGAAATTTATGCACACAGGGGAAAAACATTCCAATAAATAAAAGGCAAAGACATAGCCACATAAATAGGCGAAAAGGTACTGTGTAAGCTCCATGTAACCTCCCTCGATTTAACGACAAACTCCCTAAAGCGTCGAAATCAATTGGCTTTAGTTGGTTAAGCTTGTCTTCCATCCACCTTATCTTCTCTCCATTTAACGACAACTCTTTATAACGCTATAAAATGCACAGTCCCTT
>DWCF01000466.1:0-46189 GCA_018230265.1 Delias oraia
CAACAATTTTCTCTGAACTGTAATCAATTGCAACATTATAACTGAATGCAGCTCTGTGGGGATTAAACACAACATTTTTGTGTTGATTTCGATTCCGTTTAAGTTCATTTCTCGCTTCGGGTTGCTCATTAGTTTGATTTGCTATTATATTTCTTTGACTTGCCGTACTTCGAGTGCTGCGGCCTAAGTTGGTACGTCTGGTTGGTGGTATTGTTAAAAACGAAAATCAAACTGAAAATACCATGTGAAATTGTGTAGTCACCAAAAGTTACCAAAAGTCGATATGAAGTGAAGTGAACTTACCGTGATTAACAAACACTGATGAGAAAAAACTTCTTAGTCTTTAAAACAAAACGAACTTTATCATAAACTTATTGTTAGAGCGGTTATGAATGTGTTGTCACAGATTTTTTGTTTTAAATTGAATGACGATGGCATTTGTCAACGCGGTTATCGATGTGGTGTGACAGATGACAACAGATTTTTTGTTTTAAATTGAACGACGTTGACATTCGTTATGCGCGTTTTTAAAAATATTATAAATTAAATGTATATTTTTCAATCTTTCTGAGAGATTTTCTTTATATTTTTTTCATAAGAACCTTCTCCTGACAATACTGAACACAACAAAAAAGAATTATTGGAATCGGTTCAGCCGTTTACTCGTGATGCGATGACAACCGAAAACAGGTTTCATTTTTATATATATAAGATAAGCTGTCAGGGCTGTATGGCCACACAGCGAGTAGTTTATTAAAAAATAAGACTATGTGTTGCTTAAATCGTGGTATACAGAGTTAATTGATTTAGATAAAAGGACAACTGTTAAGTTTAGCTTTGATATTTAAATTTTAAATAGGCTATAATTCTTTGTTTACATAATAATTAATATACGTTTTAAAATATAGCAGTTATTTTTAAAAAGTGACATCTAGTATACATAGTATAAACTATAACAATTACATTATATATATTTTAATGTTTTTATTTAAAGGCTATTTTATATTGAAAGATGTCACGTTTACTATTTGATAAATTAATACTTCATTGTTTAAATAATATAACTAAAAAGATATGACTATTAAGATATTCTTTAAGTATTTTTCCATAAGATTAAAAAAGAATTAAAAATGAAACATTTCAAATAAATTAAACAGTTAATAAGAGTATCTTTATCTCTATGACTTTCCACTATATTTAAAATATATTATAATTAAATACAATATTTGTAAATATTATTTATAATAAAAAATTTAAAAGGTAAACAGGTATATCCTAGTCAAATAACTAGGATAATGTATGGTCAAATACGAGTAGAGTATTTACTCTAGCTTTGAGTACGCTATTCGTCGATAGATGGCGTAAACAAACTTCAACGATTTACCCAATATTTACGCGTAGTATTGGTATCGAGTAGAGGGGCACGAGACAACTTCATTCATTCATGCGAATGCCGTCTGTCTAGTAGCCAGTATTGAATAGCGATGCGTGTAGTGCGTTGTGATCGAATGATGTGCGCGCAAATAACGAACTAATTCGAATTTCAAAGCCATTTTGACAATCTGCCATTCATATTTAGATTGCAGTATTCGATGCGTGGTGATTGTCTTCGAAATTGTTATGAATTATTGGATGCAATATTCGAAATGGTTTTTATTATTGTGAAGTGTTTTTAAGTGAAATGTTGTGGTGAGGAGCAATGCTTGTGGGAGAGCAGTCACCGGCGCCACGTGTGGTGGCCGGTCTGCGAAAATTACGACCAGAATTGACACCAGGACCAATACCTCAACCAGCAGATCCTAATCTACGGATTTCAGGTTAGTTAAAAGATTAAAAACAGACAATCATCATATAGAAAAGTAAATTTTATTATTATATTGTTATAGTTCTAATTTAATATTTTAAAATATTGATCTGTTGTGACGTATTCTTCTTATTTTGTGGCCTCTGCGACTAGTGGTCACTATACTGCCAGTGTCGGTATGGTGATATTTACCTAAATAACGACTTGTAATCAAATAAATACCAAATAAAATTCTAAGAGACATACTATTTAGCTATAGGTAACTATCGTGACGTTTCTAGTTATTACATTTTAAGCAATCTGTCACATTTTGTAATACGCTATTATATATTATATTATACGCTAAAGAAAGAGAACAACGTTGTAGTACCTTATTTATTATTCATTTAATATACATATAATAACATTTAACATACATATAATTTTCAATAATCTTTATACTAATGTTATGTTCGAAAATATCAATACCATATATTATATCTAATAAAAAATTGATTTCATTTCTCATCATTAGGTTATTCACCTCAGAGATTATATTGTTAATAAATTTCATTTAAATAAAATGATACTGTTATGGCTTAGATAGGTAGACCCAAAATTAACTTCGTGAAAGGATAACTATTAATTTATTTGTACCCACCTACACTTTCTCATTATCTTAATTTTTTGGTTTTGATCATACCTTAATTAATGTTCATGGAGGTCTCAAAGAATCAATTGTGACCCGCATCAAACTCATCAGTGTCTGGAATTGGGGTGGTAAAACAGCTGTTATCAGAAATATGTCTCAACAATCTGTCTCAAAAATGAACATTGCGCACTCGCAAACACGACCCATTTCGTATGGCTACTGAATCACCATTAATTGATAACCTTAAAATGATTATTAATTTCATTGAATAATCCTAATTAATTAGCCGAATTTAATATTAATTATTATTGATATTGATACATATTTATTAATATTCTAATGTCTATATTTATTAATGTATTTATTGACATTTCAAACAAATGTACACTTAATATCTGGTAATTAGTTAATGAGGGTATGAAACATCCCGAAAGCTGGATTTATCAATGCTTCTATATTTAGCCATAACTTATATCATAACATTAACATAAATCATATTTCAACTCGTAACATCAAAGTGTAGATATATTACTATATCCAATTTAAAAACAATTTTTTTTTAATTTAAAATATTTAAAACATATATTATATTAATTATATTATATAATATACGTTATATTATGTAAATTTACATTAAATTAAAAATAGGATATTAAAATGGTTTAAATAAAATTAGCTTTTAGTTGCGGCGGAATTTAGATGTAAAATCCCGGCACCACAACATAAGCGCGGTTTGTGGCGAGTTTCTCCATGGGCGTGACCTCTTACTATAAAGAAGACCTCGCTTTGCTTACTATACAGTTAAAAAATATGTTTATAGAAATTGCTTACGAGTGATTCAAAAATGTTTCTAAAAATCTACGCATAGGAACAAGACGTTCCGACTGTCTGTTCCGACGTTTTTATTGCTTCTTATTTTCTTAGGTCCAAAAGTTTGCTAACATCTATTTCGATATGCTATTAAGACGTATAGACTGTATTTATCGACGTTGTTTTAAACATTATTTCTTTGCTGAATAGTTAATTTAAATAGTCGAGAATCAGTCTGGTTAGGTAAAGAGGAAATCCTCTGGCCTCTGATAGTAGCATATCTGACCAAGGCCATGGGAAAAGTTCACTACTCTTTGTCTT
Source organism: Delias oraia (assembly GCA_018230265.1). Taxonomy (NCBI): domain Eukaryota; kingdom Metazoa; phylum Arthropoda; class Insecta; order Lepidoptera; family Pieridae; genus Delias; species Delias oraia. Next base: position 3,567 of record DWCF01000466.1, read on the forward strand.
TCCTTATTAGTTATTTGCATTAAATGCTATATTTTGCCATGTGTTATTTTAGTAATAGTTATCACACTAAAATATTGCATAAATTTTAATTTGAAATGATAGATATATGTATATCACTAATGCTTAGTAGGAATTTTGTAGTAGGTAGGGTTCTATCATCTTATGGATATGAATGTAGTGGATTACCTAATATAAAAGCGTATATAGCGGATACCAAACGCTTTAATTCTGTCAATAATCATCTAGGCTCGAGGAAGTTTTTCTCTTATGTAAACAAGTAATTTGGAAATTGACTTCTTTTATTGTGTAGACAATAAAAAGTAAATTTTATCGTAATACATAAATTATGACTTGGAATTAAAACTTGGTATAAGTTACCAGACAAACTGATAGTGTTCACCAATTGCTTGAACAGTGCACAATTTTATCAGCTGTGATTCATTGGCTTGTGTCTCGACGCCCACAAAATATTACAATACAGTTTATGGTGTGTTATTGTTCTTTTATCTAATGAATTTGAGACCTTCTTGGGATTGCAAGTATAACTACCTACTTACGATTTTTCTGTTTAAAAGACTTTTTTTATAATACATATTTTATGGAGCCGCCTAGGAATGTTGTCGTTCAGATAGGGGTCCTTGTGATACTAGTAACAGTACTTACATCTGCAAAGTACATATTCTAATTCTGAATACATATTTTAATTTATATATATGTAATAATAAAGGTAGCAGAATTAGGTATACCTTATATAATAATACAAATATAATTGAAGCTAGTGAGTTAAAATTATATGTATTTAAATATAAAAATTTACTTATATTAAAAGCATTCGTTAGAAAATTCATATCGTGTTAAGTAACTTAAATGGATTGTTTATTAAATCATTTAAATTGTTGCTTACTGGGTAATATGACAAATATTTCTTCTGTGTGTGTGATTTGAATGTGTCGTGTATATTGATATATTTCGCACTAATTGAGCCGGTTCATGCATGGGAGAGCCATGTTGAACCATATGCGGACGCACTAACTGGGCCGGTTCGTCCGAAGGGATACCTCGGGCTCACAGAATGGTAGTGTATGGTAGTTATATATAAAATGGTACTTCTACTATGTTTCGATGAGTGAGTGAGAATATCGGAGGCCCTTAAAAGTGCCGCTTAAATGGCGTGAAAAGCCGACAACACATCCAATGCGAGGACTGTGGCGCGGTTATCCATGGACGGCGGGATGTACTCTTACCATATAGGAAACCCATTAGCTCCGTTGTCCGCTATACCATAAAAAAATGAACATTTCTCATATCAATTTTATTCGATGATTTGATCATGAATTTGTGCATTGCGTGTCGTGTCTTAATAAAGTAGGTTTATCGAACCGACTGTGAAATTGGGACGCTCGTTATCTCAATACATAACAAGTTTTATTTAGCTCACAATAGGGATTATAATTATAACCTTTTGGTTGTTTATGCTTCACAAAGTAGGTTACATGTTACGACCAATACTTAAAAACATTGAAGATTCTTCGTATTTAATCTTGTGCTGTAAATGGGCTAGACAGTAGATAACTATTTATAACTTGTTAGCAAATTTTGAAGAAATCCTTTTAAATATCACTTATGAGCTAATAGTGTTATCATGTATGTTATTATGTATCTACTACATAACTATAGTGAAAAAGAAACAATTTTTTTTGTGATATACTGTGATTTCCAGTGAGGCCAGACATTTTTCTATACAGTCAGTTATAGTTTTGAATTTTTCTTTACAAATGTACTGACTTAGACCGCTGTTAATAACTGCTTTTGTACCATGAAGTTAGAGTTATTGGGTTCGAATCCCTGTCCGAACAATTATAATTTAATTTATAATTTATTTGGTCTCTGGAAAGGCACAGTAGCCGGGCGACTGTCTTAATTTTGTCGCACCCGTAGGCGAGACATGCTCAAACACTAATTGAGCCAGCTATTCCGAAGTGATACCACGGGCTCACAGAATACTCAGCGTGAAACGATACTTGTGCTGTGTTTCGCAGAGTGAGTGAGGATATCGGAAGACTTAAAAGTGCCGCTTAAGCGGCGAAAAAAGCCGGCAACAAACCAATGCGCGGACTGTGGCGAAAGCGGTGTTCTCTTACCATATACGAGACCCACCTGCTCCGTTGTCCGCTATAAAATAAAAAAAACTATTTGAATGGTAATATCCTCGGGGTTTCAATCAAACAGTCACGAAAAATATTGGCTGCTTACATTTAATTATGGATATATGTACATATATAACTTTACGTTATATTTATATACTAGTGGACTCAGCAGACATCGCCCTGCCCGGTATGCCACATACCGCGTCCATCAAAAAATGTCACGTATTACATTTTTTACTACATTTTGGCCAATTTTCACAATATCATTATAAATCATAGCCTATGTTTTATTCTAATGTATGAGCTATATTATAAATTTCATTAAAATCCGTTCATTAGTTTTTGCGTGGAAGAGTAGGTAACAAACACCTATACTAACAAATTTCGCGTTAATATTACCAATTAGTAGCCACGACTTGACGCAGTGAATATCGCTTATTCCTGGGACGCCCACATCGCGATAAAAATTCGGCCGATAAATAATTATTTTTATAATTTATTCTTATCAAATATGTTATTTTTGTTAATTATATTAAATTTAACATTAAGAATAATAAATATTTAAATATTTATTTTTGAAAGAAGATTGATTCCTGCTTTAATTTTAATTTTCGTCTTTGGTCAACGGTGGAGATTTACGGCCAAATTGCGGCGAATAATAATAATTTATTAAATAAATAAAATTAAAAAAACGTTCATATTATACTCAACGTGAAAAGGTACGTGTAATGTGTTTCGCAGAGTGAGTGAAGATATCGGAGGCCCTTAAAAGTGCCGCTTAAACCGCGTAAAAATCCTGCACAACCAATGCACGGACTGTGGCGCGGTTGTCGTTGGACTATAAAATTAATAAATAAATAAAAATTACTTGGTTACAGAGATCGGAATAACGCGAATCTTCGCGTAATCGTGATGTGTGCGGCCTAGGAATTAAAGAAGTTATTATAAATTCTTATAACATTGTTTTATCTTGTCCGCAGGTGTTCTCAAACAGTATTACAACGACGACGACGTGTCCTGGGCATGGGTGCGATGCGCAGTCCGTAGTGGCTGCCTGTTGGCCTGGCGGGACGGTACCATACCAAGGCGACCTGCAGCAAGACTTCCTCTCAGTCACCTGCATCTGCGCAGTTCCCCAACACTGCCCAACGCATTTCAGCTCTCGCGGCTAAGGGATGACACGACTGTCGCCACATTTCAGGTAACTACTGATAATTCGAAATCAAATATATTTTTCTTATATATGTATTTCTTCTATATCGTTTCTTATATATTATATATGATCACTATTAATTCATTTCAAACGTAAGACAGCCATGCTGAAGCATATGCGGTCGCACTAATTGGACCGGTGGAATGGTAGTTGTTAAGTGGCGTAAAAAGCCGGCAAAACAGCCAATGCGCGGTCTGTGGCGCGATTGTCCTAAGGCGGTGGTGTTCTCTTTCCATATTTGACGTACTTTCTCAGTTGTCCGCTATACCATAAACAAAATAATAATTAGTATCAATTTAATTTTGTCAGGTTTAATATGAAGTTTTTGTAGGTGAAGTAATTTCTCCCGTATCACCTCGATGTTCGCCGTTCCATAACTGAGCGTTTTTTAAGTCATTTGTACCGCGCAATACCACTCTGGAATGTATTTCCAAATAATAACAACTTGGGTACCTTTAAAAAAAGCGTACCTATCTTTTATAGGACAGCAACGCAACCGTGGTCCGGTTGGGGGTTGTTGCCCACGGGCAGTGCACCATTTATCCTAGGTGAGCCGCTCGTTAGCCCTGCTATTAACTTTTTAAAATTAATATAAAAAGTGTTCTATCGACAAAGAGTAAATAAATGTTAGGTTACTGAGTTACAATTATTATTTGTCTTATATCTGAATTTGCACATTCCTATACCAACGGATGTAACGTAGTAAACTACGCTATAGAAATAAGAAGCGTGTATTATTTTAAACATAATAATATCATAGCGCACATGCACGTGTGAACTCAGTTAATCATACATAATGCAAGTGTTTCTTAACTTTTAGGCTCATCGTAAACGAATGATTAAGTAAAACAAATTATTTACAAAGTAACAAAAATAAATATATTGCAAGACGTATGATTAATTATCTATTCAAAAATATTTTCATAAGAGTTTTACGTCTCTGAGTAATAGGCCCTAAGCCTGTGTTTGTTTAATCCCATGTAAAAATAGGAAATTCATCTTGAAGTTTATAAAGACTTGAGGATTAATCACATTTCACTGAATTAACACTTTTCTTTGCACACGATGGCGAACAGTTTATACTTAATTTAATCAATATAACTGTACCCTGTAAATATATAGTTTTTTCACAAAATAATATAAAAACAAGAAGCACTGCATTACGTGATTCCGATGCCGCTATAACTCATTTACAGCTAACATTCTATGAAGATACGTCAAACTTTTACTCTAGCTTCTTTTATCGTGTGTTAAAAAAGCTTATTTCACCTTCAGCAACAATAATTATCTAATTTACATATATTCTTAAAATTGTTTAATTGCTGCTATTTAAATTTCAGTACCTTTAATATAATATATATAATATAATATATTTTGTTAATCATCAATATCAATACTGTTATCATTATCAGTACAATAAAAAATCGTTTTGAAACTGCAGCCAAAGGCACGTGATTAACATTCTTAATAAATATAATGTATGATGGAAATTAACACGTGAATTTATCGTTCAGGCCAAGCATCGCCATGTGTCTCATGAAATATGAAACATAAGTTTCTAGAAAAAAATAGTTCTGATACCAGTTGTATTAGTTTATTTAGTTTTTGCAAAACCCGTAAGTCTTAAATAAGCTTCATTTTGACATATGAAAAAGAAGTTTTTATACTAAACGAAATTTAGGACCTACTTTAATTATGTTTTTTTATTATTCTATACCGGTCAACGGTACAGGTTGGTCTCCTATGTGGTACGAGAATACCGCCGCCCATGAATAACCGCGCCATAGTCCGCGCATTGGTTGTGTTGCCAGCTTATTCACCGCTTAAGCGGCACGTTTATGGACCTCCGATATCCGCACTCACTCTGCGAAATACAGTACAAGTACCGTTTTACGCTGAGTATTCTGTGAGCCCGTGGTATCACCTCGGACGAGTCGGCCCAATTAGTGCGTCAGTATGTGCTTCAACAGTTGTTGCTGTGCCGGATATGTCTGATGATTTCAGATTTAATGTAGATGATATTAAACAAATATGTTTATGTTCTTTCAAATTGTCTCAACAAATGATTATTTTCAAAGGCTAGGATCCTATTACACGTTTCTGATTTAGTAGGGCCCGGCACAATGGTAAGACGGTCTCCAAGACGCCTTCTCCCCTTCGTGATTCCTTTCTCACGATTTACTTTAAATGGACCTAAATAAAACCCCACACCCGTAAATCATCGCTCCATTGTGAGATCCTCTTGATGGTCCTATTTACCATATGAAGGGCTAGAACGCGAAGGTGTTGAAACGTAAGGGAGACACGTTGCGGCGGGACTATTCCACAGTCGCACTATAAAATTCATAATGTAATAACTAGTTCTCTCCCTTAATAATACGTCGCCCTCTCAACTTCTCGTTTATTCTATGAAATTATTCAAATCTTCCATCTTCCTAGATATTGAACGATTCAATTACCTCGAGTGACTAGTAATTTCTTTGTTGCAGGCTTCCAATGCGACGGAATATGCCCGCTGGGTGCGAGCGCTGTGCTTCGAAATACTTGGACAAACTCCGTTACCCCAAGTTCGGTTCCTCGACGTCTTGGCAGCCGCTGACACCAAGCAATCTTACCACAAACCAAAGACACCACAAGCGGACGCGCTCGCGTGTCCTCCCAGACCTCCTCCCAGGGCAAAACGGAGATTAATTACCATGTCCGAAACGCATCTGCCAAGGAGAGACCACTCGCCCGCCGCGACGGACGAGGGCATCGTCGTAGAAGACGACGATTACGACTCATCGTCTGATCGCAGTCTCGATCTTTCCCTTTCGCTAGATGTAATAAGAACCATGGATGTCGTTGACGCGCCACGGACTGCAAATATAAAGTGCGATAATTGCAGTAAACTCAGCAAAAGTCCGCGTCACACTCTGCCCAGAGCGAGGTCGACTGACACAGAACTGGGACGACACCGATATCTGAAACGCTGGGAGGGCACGACCGGTGGCGCGGAGAGAGGGAGGTACGCTATGGAAATGGCTAGGCGGAAGACTGCTTCCTTAGAAAACCGTGCCAGGTCATGCTCACCGAACACCCATGAAGTGGTAACGAAGTACATACCGGTGCGAGAGAGACGGGCGTTGTTCGAGTCGTTGTCGCAGACTTGCAGCTTGGCGCGGAGCAGTGAGCAGCTGGCGCGGCCGGCGGCTGTGGCTGAGACGCCGCGGCGGGCGGCTTCGCTGCACGACCTGCAAGCACCGCCGACGAGGTCCGTCAGCGACCTGAGGCAGTTCTTCGAGGCGGTGGCGCGCGGCGCGGGCTGCTCCAGCGCGCCCTTCAGCGCCAACCCCGTGCCGCGCGCCTTCGTTTCGCTCACGTGCGCTTGATCCTTTGTAAATGTTGTATATTAAAGTCACGGTGTGGACCGCCGTCGACTTGAGTCGTTCGTTTTAAGACTGTTTCAAGTATTGTTAAAAATATCTAATATAAATAAAGATGTATTATTACATTTCGATTTTTATTTACAGTGAACCTAAAACAACATAAGCTATCGATATCAGACTACGGAAAATGATCAACTCACCAGCAGTAAGAAAATGGCTTTGGCTTGGATGAGAGAAGCGATGAACCTTTGGCTATAATAGGTTATACAGATGTCAGTCTGCTCGAAAGGTCGCCCAGTTAGTTCACGATGCCGAGCTGTTGCAAAACAACACCTTCACTGTAACCTCTACTTTTTCTATTATATTGTACTCCTATTCGATTCATTGTTATGAGATTGAATGGCAATTTCTCAATGAGGACGTAGGTGAATATTGAAAGTGAACTCAATTGAACTTGAGTGACATTGTTTAGCGGCATACAGATGACTAAAGAACACAGTAATCATGTAACCTGTCTTGGATAGAGTGAGTAATTTGTGTCATTGATTTGTGCCGTATTTAATTAATTGATGTATGATAATGTCAAAGAGTTGAAGGTACATTTCTTTTTACACATTTCCTATATAAATTTACATAAATAAATATATAATCTCTGGTATTTCTTATATAGAACCAAAATTTTTTAATTTCCACAGAACTTAGAATTTGTACTTAGTTCCTCTTTAAATAAATATAGGTACGTAGAAAGATTGAAATCGTTGATGCCTGTTTCTTCGAAGAAAAAGTATCACTTCATATGTATCTGTATCGAGAAAGTTGTTCTACTAGATATTAGTGGCTCCTGCTTGACAGCTAAAGTCGTATAACGAATTCACACAATCATTTACAAAACTGTTTTTACAAAAATGACATTTTGTGCGTTTAACAATAGCATTTGGCAAATCTGTACCTTATAGAAGGCTCTATTAAATTTAATTTCCAAGAAGCACAGAAAATAGTGTTTTTCCAAGTATTGCATACACTACAAAACTGTGGTAGATAATTTACATTTGAAGGGTAATATAACATTTTATTTAAAATTAAAGGACCTATGAGGTAAAAACCATAGCTTGTTAATTAAATTATACTATGTTAATGGTTTCATGAGGTAAGTTAAATAAATTAGTTAATGAATCCATTGATTTCGATACATGTTTGCATTAGAAGCGGAGTAAACACAAAAATAGTCTGCTTTAAAACCTCACCTCGCTTTAAAACCATTTTGAAGAATATTGAAAATGGTCATTCAACTTTTATCATCGAATATCTAGGCAGAATACAAAATTTCATCGTTATCACCTCGATGTTTGTCATTCCACGGCTGAGCGTTTTTTAAGGCATTTAGTACCGCGCACAACCTCACTGTGGAGTCAGCTGCCAGCAGGGGCATTTTCAAAACAATCCGACTTGGGAATGTTCCAAAAATGAGCATACAATATAATTTTGCAAGGCCTAGAGGCCAGCGGAGGATCGCTTAACCAATCTGAGCCTGATACTCGTTTGCCACCATATCCATTAAAAAAAAATGGCCATCTACTTTCAGACGCCGACCGGCAACCTTATTGCCGTAATGCAAAAAATCTATGCTACCATTGTGCTATTGGACGGTAAATTGTGTGAAAAAGTAACGGGTTATTAAATATATTATGACCTCGCGGCTAACTGTATCGAGATTTTGTCTCCGCAAACATTTACAATAAGCAAATAAATTGTTACGAATGACTTCTAATACCAATCTACACATTTATTTTTTAAATTAGGTTCATAGGTTTTAAATATTTTATTTCACATATAATCTCATAGCCAATGCATCAACAGCCTATTGAAGTCAGCTGCTGAACCTATGTCCAGCAGTTGACTTCAATTGGGCCTATGCCCAAGACGCCCATAGCCAATTAAAAAGTCTTTAAAAAAACTTAAGTTCTTCACAAAACTTCACAAAACCGCGCAGATATGAGACGAGTAATGAATTTATCTATGTAGTATAATTTTATTCTAGTAGGTGATACCGATATTGGTTTTGTCTAGATTAGTATTTTTATGGTATAGCGGGCAATAAAGCTGTTGACTCTCCTGTATTGTAAGAGATCCACCGCCCATTGGTCAACCGCCCGTTGATTGTGTTGCCGGCTTTTTAAAAACGGCCCAATTAGTGCGTCAGCCTATGCTTCAGTATAGCTCTCCTGTGGTCGAATATTTTTTTAAGTTTATATTTTGCTTTACATACCGTAATATTTAATGTGTATGTATAAGAAAAAAAAATCATTTCGCTGCTCAAATCATTAATAAAAAAAGATCTTGGTATGGTACATAGTCTTGATAATTGTGAATGATGTAAGTAAAAGACAGATGTAAGTAAATTGTCAATTGTCTGTAACTACATAATGACATGCCAGCTGCAATTATTGTAAGTTAAATTATACATCGTAACGATTTAACTACGGCACTGAAATTAACTTAAAAGTTTTATTTAAAAAGATCTTTTAAACATACTATTTAAAACTCATAAGTAAATCCTATATTATAAAAACAACATTCGTCGACTTGAATTTTATAGTAGAAATTATGTAAACCTAAGTGGTACCCAATAAGGTAAAATTACAAAACATTGCTTTTTGAATGTAGTAACCCACATTACTTACCACATTACTAATTTCTCCATGTTTAAAGAAGTTTCATTGAAGCTGGTTTTTCAAATGGAATGCGGCCGTGTCAAATGGTAGCGACCATATGTTAGATACGTGATAAAGAAAGATCAGACAAAGGAGTGTTAGAAAAAAACATGAAAGGGCGCCCGAGGGATGATACAGGTAGCGTAAGACGTGCTTGAGCATTGCCTTTGTACGGCATTTAATATCACACATAGTAAAATAATTGAAAGAACTACGGAGTAGCTGCTTTAAATAATTTAACGAACATTTATCACGATGAACATTGTACTCCAAGTAACTGTTGAATATTGAATTTTTAATTTAGAATATGTTTCTCATACGCCCTACTTAAGTAATTTTAAAATGCTCTTTATTTAATAACGATATTTCAATTCTAAATTAACTAAAGATTCAGATCAATATGAAGATATGTACATCATATAATCATTATAACGTATTATTAATATTTTTTATAGTATAGCGGACAACGCAGCAGGTGGGTGGATATGCAAGAGAACATCGCTGCCCATCACTAACCGCGCCACAATCCGCGCTTTGGATGTGTTGCTGGCTTTTTAAGCCACTTAAACGGCAATTTTAAAGGCCTCTGATATCCTCACTCACTGCGAACCACAAAGTACCGTTTTACGGTGAGTATTCTGTGAGCCGGTGGTGTCACTTCTAACGAGCAGGCTCAATTAGTGCGTAAGCATGGCTCTCCCACGGGTGCGACAGTATTAAGACATTCGCCCGGCCACTGTCAAGGCCTTCCAGAGACCGAATAAATTATAAATTAAATTTAAATATTCCGAACCTGGATTCGAACCCGATACCTTTCGCTTCATGGTTCATTTTGAAATCATTAAACTAAGAGGCTCTCAAAAAAATTCTCAATGAAATACTTTACTGCAGCCTATTTTTGTATAGATGATGAGCAACGAAATCGTTAAAGACGTTAGAAGTGAACGTTAAACTAGTTGACAAACTTGTTTTAAATTAAAGGCAATTCTGGGTTCTGATATTAGCCTGAATAGGTGCTGTAACGCTCCTAATCATACATTGCTCTGTTTATAATACAATATGTATACGATTAATTGCGCAGTAGCCAGGGTTGCCAATTAACAGGTCTCTGTAATTAATAGTATTTCAATTAATACTTCCGTAAATGTAACAGGTATATTTAAACCTTACGCATACTCTTAACCTATATTTGTGGTTTTTGGGAAGTTTAAGTTAAGATTTCATAAAAGCTTAGCATAATTTTCATATTAGCCTCGTAGCTAAGTGGTTTAATAAGTGTACCATGAAGGTAGTATTAAGTTCGAATGCCAGTCCGGATAATTCTAACTTAATTTATATTTTATTCCTTCTCTAGAAGGGTTTGATAGTGTCTTAAGTGTCGCACTCGTGGGAGAGTGATGCTGATGCACTAATAGGGACAGATCGTCCGAAGTGATACCACGGACTCACAGAATACTCAGCGTGAAACGGTACTTGTACATGATACGCTGTGTTACTGTGTTTCGGTGAGAGAGTGAGATATTTTCTTACTATATAGAAGACCAGCTCCGTTGTCCACTATACCATGAAAAAACAGTGTAGAGGTAATATTTCAATTTACGTTCAATATTCAAAGAAATATTTATAGTGCACCGTTTATCAAAACATTTTTTTACCAGTTTTGAAAATCTAATCAGAAAAATAAATATATACTAGTAATTTACTTCTTAATAACACAAAACACTTTTTTCTAATCTATTATCACGTAAATAATAAAATCTCCGGACATCCCTGGGTGCAACTGAGTCACGAGTAACTGGCACTTTTTGTCACTAAGTACCAAAGCAAGGTCGTCACGCTGGACAAATTACAACTAAATCAATCAGCAAAAACTTTAATTACAATAATATTCAAAAATTTTATTAGTTTAGGATGTCGTTGAGAATATAGTTCCAGTCAAAAGGTTAAATAGTCTATATATTTAACAAACATGCCATAATTACTTCTTAACTTTAACATTATAATATTACCTTTCGTCAAATGTTAATATATGACTAAATCCTAGCGAGTCTAGGCACACAATTTTATAAGCATTTATAAGCATTATGTTTTACACAATTCATCAATGAAGTCCATGTAGCTACTAAATATAGATAAAAGAAAGTAAAAAAGAAAATCCCATCAGCCTTGAAAATTAATATGTTAAGTACCTAATAGAACCGGTTTGATCTATCCTTCAGCAGTGAACTAGTAAGACAGCTGACTCGAATTCAAAATCCGAGCTTCAAATGATACATTGTATCCGTATTTTACTATGAGAAATATAGTTGTAAGGATTAAACTGGCCACATTGAATAATAGAAAGGGTTAGTACAATAGTATATGCGAATTATTCATTTAAGAGGAAGCGAGTTCAACTTCGGGTTTTGGGGCATGTTTGGCAACATTTAATTGGAGACACACAACGGGTGTCTATTATGAACTATTTCACTAAAAAAACTTTTATAGAAAGGCTGAAAGGTAGAATATCCTGGTTCATTGTTCCGAAATTAGTTTAAAAAGAGAGGTAAGTAACAACTTCACGAATTTTTGCTAAATCTACTACGGATTGTATTTTTCTTATATACTAAAAATGTCTCGGCTTTTTTAATGTCACCAAAATTGTTACAGAGGTGCCGACATAGAAGTGAAACAGTAAAAAAATATACATGGAATTTTTGGTTCATTCCAAAGTCGGCTAAAAACTATATATACATGTTCGGGCTGATCATAGAAATGACTGTTTCCGATACTATGTTATCAGTACGTTTCGTTTCAATCCTTTGGTGTCACAACCGAGTTGGTAGATTGCGTCATTATAAATATAATTTAATATTATTAATTATAAACATATTGCAATTTTGTTAATGATAAGAGCTTAACTTTAGCGTTCGAATATGTAATGTAATCGTTTTAAAGAATTGAATAAACCGGCTATAATCACTTACTTCACTCACCTCACTCACCTCTTCTCTGAAAAGGTCGTAAATTCTTTCTCAATAACTTAATTTCTTATACAGAGAATGCCGTTAAATCATTCATCGCTTAAAACTTAAAAGTCATAGTAATAACACAGTATAATTTAAAAATATTTGAAGAGACAAATTAAACGGATGTTTGGACAATAAATGTATTTACCTTCCCTTATCAATGAATGATGTCCTGATGTCCTGTTAATGGTATCGATTAGTATGTAAATATCGATCCTATAGAAAACTTTATTGTAAGAAAATCTGTGAGTTTTTGAAATTCAAACATTTTTTAAACTTTAACAGATGATTTGCAAATAAAATGTATGTAAAAGAATCCTAAAAAGTATCTTTTATGAGAACATATTTATGTATACTTAATTTATTTATAAGTATTTAATATTATTGTAAATAAGTCTATTTTAATTTCGTAGAAGTGACTTAAAAATTTTAATGAACGCTCGATATCCTGTATTTTTTCATTACAAAGGGGTTCAATATACCCATAACATGTTTTCCGAAGGAGACGTGTATTTTGGGGCTAATAAAGAAATTGTCTTAATGAGTAACCGTGTGTCTTGGATTAATTTATGTTTGCTCGTCTCTTGAGTCATTGGAACTTTAAGGATTTGGGCGTTGAGTCAAATCGTGTACGTCATGCGTGGCGCCTACGTCGCATAACGAAGATCCTTTTATGTGGTGAATGTACTTATTAAAAGATCCATGTGGGTATTCGAAATCCTTGATGGAACTTTTTAAAGAATTTTGTTATTTTATGCGCGCCTGCGATTGTCATTGCATGTTGCGCAAATGTTAATTGATTCTCAGAAAAACCAAAAGCTTGACCTATGTGTATTTTTAAGTTAAGCTAATCTTTTAAATAATAGAAAATAATATGTATAGACACAAACTACTTATTTTTTATAGTATAGAGGACAAGGGAGCAGGTTGGGACTCCTATATGGTAGGAGAACACCAACGCCAATTGACAACCGCGCCACAGACTGCGTATTGGTTGTGCTGTCGGCTTTTTAAGCCGCTTAAGCAGCATATTTTTTTAAGGGTCTCCGATATCCGCACGCAGCGAAACATAGTAGAAGTACCGTTTAAAATACAACTACCATTTCACGCTGAGTATTTTTTGAGCTCGTGGTATCCGCCCCAATTTGTGGGTCAGCGTATGCTCCAGCATAGGCATCTTGAAGAGATGTCATGGGAGAACCCTTCAACGGGTGATATTTCAAAATATTGATAAACCTTAAAAGTTATTAAACCCATTTTAATACCAGCTTTAATACCAACTAATGCCTGCATATATTAGCTTTATCATTCCCTTACAGTTTTACTAACATAGATGGTAAAATTATTGTAAGTACTAATTTTAAGTATTTAATTCGTACCTATGCTTATTCAATAGCTGTTCTGTAATGATTTTAAACGTAATACACGTATTATATAAATTACACACTGTCAACATATTGATAATTGAACAGTAGGTACAACCACACCTTGACTTGTCTTAAAACTACGATCGACCATACCTTGAATATAAGGCAACTACATTTACAAGAGTAACGATAAGCGAAGCGATTTGGATAAGAAATAACCCAATATACAAATTCATATACTAAAGCCACCCGTGGGAGAGCCATGTTAAAGCATATGCTGACGGACAGATTGGGCAGGCTCGTTCGAAATGATACCACGGGCTTACAGAATCATCATCATTTCAGCCGTAAGACGTCCACTGCTAGACATAGGCCTCTCCCTTGGACTTCCATGAATGCCTGTGGGAGGTGACCTGTCTTCAGTCAGTGTCTTCCGACGACCTTTATAAAGTCTGTCCATCTTGTGGGTGGACGTCCCACGCTGTGTTTGCCGGTCCGTGGTCTCCACACTAACACTTAACACTGTGAGTGAGTGAGCTGTCGCTCACAGAATACTCAGTGTGAAATGGTAGCTGTACTTGAAACGGTAGGTACTTCTACTGTGTCCCGGTGAGTGAGTGAGAATAGCGAAAGTACTTATGAATACCGCTTAAACGGGATAAAAAGTCGGCTACACGACTAATACGTAGACGGTGGCACGGTTGTCCATGGGCGGCGGTGTTCTCTTATCATATATATAGGAGACCAACCTGCTGTGTTGTCCGCTATATAATAAAAATAAAATAAAAAAGCCTTAAGGTTTAATTCACTTTAATTTAGTCTATCGTTTTAATAATAAATCTTTCCACGCTTAACCAAACTGTAACACAAAATATCTTTAAAGCTTCCTGATAAGATGGTAGATTTCATAGATAATATATAATTGCATTTTATAATTAATGTTTTATTTAATAATTTTATTTAATAGGTATTGTCTGCACTCACTGAATCATTCCTATAAATAATTATTAAGTGTTCCATCTTGTCAAAACCATTTCTGTTTTTTTTTTCAAGAATCGGCACAGCAAATAATGGACGACCAACAGTTTGAGACGATTAAGATTCAACAAACAGTAGAAATCTATGAATGTTTTAGGTTAAAACCACCGCAAGTGATACAATTGATGCAAAACAGCTCACTCTTCCAACGTGATCGTTTCCGATATACATCAACTTTATGGTCAACATCACTTTCTATCACCATATAGCTATATATAACGCCTGTGTTCTAACGAGCGTGGAAAATAAACCTGCAGGCGATATTTACATTTTTTTAAAGTTGTTCTATAATATAACCTAATAGATAGTTAGGTTTTAATTTTTACATTCCTCGCTTAAACCTATATTTTTAATTATACGGTCTTATTTAAATGTAATTCCGTTACACACAAAAAATTGAGATATTATAAATGTTCTACTAGTATAAGTTTCTAACTACATATTTACTGCAAAGAGTAGATTAAAACGAGTGACCTCTATGAACATGAGTTTCTACAACAATTATTGAATCATACATAATGCAATTTGTAATGATACATGCATTCCAGTAATTTGACGACTACTATAAGTTGATCTCTGACATTAAATCATTAAGGTATATTCATACCGTCATGTAATTATGCATACGTCGTTTGTAATAGCGTCGTTATAAAATAAATATATCCATATCTATGCTAATTAAACCAAATCCATCATATACATTCTTTATCTAACGACGAATACAGAGATAGTTTAATTTGTCTTCCTTCTAAACAAATGATACTGTAGCTATTATGATGTTAAAACAATAATTACTAAATCGAAAAAATCAACTCGGATCCCCGCAAGAACCAGACATGTATATTTAAATTCAAAGCGGAATTTATAACAGTGTTATCTATAAAGTTCTTGTTTTTCCCTTGATTTAATTGTCTTTTAAAATGTATTTCTTCTGAGCTACAATACTAGAGACACATCAACATAAAGATACTTTTAAACGCATTTATTTAAGTAGACGTGAAAGTGCAGCTTTTTCACAACACTTCTGTCACAACCCACCACAGACAATCGTGACCAATACTCGACATAGACTATAAAATGTGTACAGGGTTACAATGAGACGCCATCTTTCTTCAACCGCATTGCTTTCTTTCTTTCCTTATGTCATATGACATATTTTATAAGCAATAATTTATATCTATGACTTTACGTAAAGTAGTAAACATTACTACACTCGAAAAGAGTTTTCATATCAGTGAAAAAAGATAGCGGAATTACAATTTTGTATTATCAACAAAAGATATTACAGTATAACTCATATTGGATAGAAGGATTGTACATAAATTTAAGTGAAAAAGAAAATCATACAGTTAAAAACCCCTCTTAGGTTTTTTATGGTATAGAGAACACAGCCGCCTATAAACAACCACACCACAGTCCGCGCATTGATTGTGTTGTAAGCTTTTTACGCCGCTTAAACGTCATTTTTAAATGTCACCATCCACCAGTGTATCATCACTAACTCAGCGAAGCACAGTAGAAGTCCTGTTTCAAACGCAATTACCATTTCTCGCTGAGTATTCTGTGAGGCCGTGGTAGCACATCGGACGAGCCTGCCTAATTTGTACGTCATCATATACTTCAGCATGTCTCTCCAAAGATACTCGCGCGGTCCCTGTCAAACCCATACAAAGTCCGAATAAATTATAATTGTCCGAACCAGGATTCAAACCCGATATCTTTCGCTTCATGGTAGACTTAAAAACAAATCAGTGTCACAACAGTGACACAGTGACATGACAGTGTCTAGTTCTTAAGTCAAATAGTTCTGAGAATTGCATTCATCGACCATTAATCCATTCAAATAACATAATTATCTCTACATAAATATGTCTCGTCTAGTTAAGTATCGTCTGGTATAGGATGCGCCTGTGCATCATGAATGAAGCTAATATAATTATCTAAGGTAACCAAGCCGGTTCGCATTTGACTTTTACTTTCTACAGAGAGTAGTGATGTAGGTACTAATAGCATAATGTTTTGTAAGTGTGAAGCGATTACTCATGTAATTTAACATTAATGAATTATTTATCGCTAATATGTTTTAAAACATCGAACAATATTACATAAAGTTGATTTTAATTAATCTATTTTATTTATTTATGCATGTAACAATTAAAGTCCGTAACTGGCTATTCGGCTATTTGAAAGAAATATTTTTACTCTTGACTAAGGTGCTTGGTACAATAAAACTTTTAGCCTATATAATATATGGATTTACATAACAAAATAATTTTATTGAAATGGTATTTTGATTGCTTTGAGATAATTTTATATTTTTTAGCCAATACACATCCAAAATAGGTCATATTACCTAAACCTAGGTAGATAGCTATAACTTAGTTATAATTATTTGAAATCACATCACTAACAATCCCATACGTTCACAATATAATTATCTTGATGATATCTTTCTCAATTATAATTTAATCTAGACTAGAATTATTGACCGGAAAACCGAGCCATTAAGAAACTTTATTTTCTAACTTAATATTCAAAGCAAGTTTTGTGATTGAAGCTGTTTTGCATATTTGTAATAGGTACTTATTAAAAATTACGCCAGTTTAATAAAAAAGTACTTAGTGATACAAAATATATTTACGAAAAACACAAAGGTCGAATATTCTTAAATTACTGTTTAATTATCTTTTAATCTTAGTTTAAGAATATATAAATACATAAAATTGTATGACATGGAATCGAAAAATACAAATCGAAATGCGAATTATTATTTTACACAAAATTAGCGTTGGTTCATCAAAACCAATATGATTGGGGGACCTTCAAGGAAAGAGCGTACGTTCCTTAAAAGCCGACAATGCACCCGCGGCTCTGCAAGGCTAGGAGTGTCCACGTGCGAGGAACAGTTTATCCCAGTTTAACCTCCTGCTCGATTGCTACCATTACCATAAAAAACATTTAGTTTAGTTACGCAACGCATCATAAAGTAGCGAGCGTAACATATCATAAAGCGTTGAAACATCTAATAAATTACCACAATGTTTAACTTGAACATGTATTAACATAATTTAGATAATTATTTTTTAAAATATAGAAAACGTTTTTAATTCTTTGACAAAACTGTTTAACTCCGAACAAAATACCTATTATTTTCCTTGCTCAACAATGTTACTGTAAATAATTCACATTAATAATACGAATATTTTTCGTAACGCATGCTGAGTTGTGCTCTAATTATTTCGGATTAGTGTTCTTATTAACAAATAATTTACAGTGTAAATATACGTTATTCAACTTACAACATGTTGGCTGAATTATTTATTTGAATTTGGTAACGTATTTAATAAACATTATTAATTTAAGGTCTATTTATTGTTATAATAAATACCACTAATCCTTCCCTAACACATTGATTGCGTATTTTATTATGAAATTATTATATTTTAACAGATATTTTTATTAAACTTTCAAGTTTTGTAAATAAAATTTGTGAATTGTTACGCATAAACTCTCTAGCAATGTGTAAAATTAAAAAACTCCATGATTTTCACCAAATAATGAAGACAGGCTTTACAGAGGTCGAATACGGAGCTGAAAACCTATTTAAAAATATCAGTTCTTAATCAATAGTATGAATTAGAAAATAATTAGATATCTTAAGAGTTAAAAGTACTGCCGTAATTTAAAATTCATGTGATAAAAAACCATAGACAGTAAACAAAACCAACAATATGTCACAGACAGTTATTACTCTTGCCATAGGGGTAATATTATATTATTATATGAGCGGCGTCACTACTTATCTATGCAAATTACCGCCATAAGTTTTATTCCCACGGGGTCTCTAGTCTACGGATCTATCAAAAGACTTTAAAGAAATATTGTTCAATCCCCAACGTGTCGTTTTAATGATTGCCGTACATTTTTGTTTACTTAATGTCTTTTATCAATCTTTGTGATTGTAAAGGGCGTCTTTGGACAAGGAATGAATAATGTTTTTTCTATAATTGATCCTTTGCGCTGTCTTCCGTTATTTTATTTACGGCTAACGGATGGTACTTTGATAATTTGTTTGACACGTTTTTTTTAGGAATTCTCTCTTAACGTTTTCAATAGGTGCGTAGTTTTTGTCACTTTATATTAATTTTTATTCCCTCACAATAAACTTATAATTTGGTGAGTTTTTTAAATATTTAGATCTTATATTAATGTAATTGACTATTAAGTATTAATATTTTAACATATTTATTAATATATGCCTACAACACATTTAATAAAATATTGTAAATTATTTAATATAATAAAATATTGTAATAAATTATACATTTAATAAAATATTGTAATACATAATGTTAACATTTGTAACCACTGACTATATCATTGTTTGCATTTAAAAACAATGTTTTTGTCTGTGGTAACATTTAAAAATGACTTTGATCCGAAAGAGTCTGCATTCCAGTTGAAAATCAATTCATCTTAAAGATGCTATTATGAGACGTAACCCGGCGTAACCCGACCCGCATTAGGGTATAATAAACATTTGTACCAGGAACGCGGTCTCTTACATACTCAGCTTACTGAAGCTTCGAATATAGCGTTCTTGCTATTTCAAAATAATAAAGAAATAAAATATATTTTTAACATTTCCTTATGCTAATTTTTTACAATGGTAATTACTAAAAATAAATTTGAAGTAACACACAAAGAAATATGCCTGTTTTAAAATATTTCTTTATCATATCTTTGGCATAATATTTGTATAATTCTTTTTTATAATGAAAAATGATTTTTTTTAAAAGAAGTTGAACATATAATAAGCCGGCAAGTACAGCACGTATGTATTGTATCTCGATTTTGGGCCTCAGCCGTCAATGTGGAGCGATCACCGTGAAATCCCAATTTTGGACCTACCGCGACGTATCATACTAATGGGGCTTATTTTTAATCTTACTAAAAAATAAGAAAACTCCATCCGTCAAAAATATATAGATAACTTAAAAAGCCAGATCAAACACATTTCACAACGAGACTAAAACATTCATGGATTATCGGCGTTAAATATGTTGGAATACATTATGTTTTTACGTACAAAATGTTGTAACGGCTCATCCTCAAGTCCGCTTTAAGCTGTAAAAAAATTAAAATAGATTTCATTTCATACACATATATGATCTAATTAATCCAATAGTCGCGATACTAACATAAAAATTATAGAATCAGTTCTCTTTCACAACGGCTGAAGTTGTATGAAATACAAATTTAAAAGTTTTTCATGCGATATATTTATTTTATAATTGTATAATATTACCGCCATCCAAGAAAAACAACGTCATTGTACTCGCTTAGGTTGTGTTGCCAGCTTTTTACGCCGCTTGTGCGGTATTATTAAAAGAGCCTCTGATGTGCTCACTCACAGTGAAACAGGAAAAGTAATATTTCACGCAATTATTCTGTGAGCCTGTGGTAACACTTGGACAAGCTGATCAAAGTTGTCCCAATAAATCATAAATGTTATTGAGACCGACATCGAACCCGGTGTCCCCTGATTTCACAGTAGCCAATACCACT
Source organism: Delias oraia (assembly GCA_018230265.1). Lineage (NCBI taxonomy): Eukaryota > Metazoa > Arthropoda > Insecta > Lepidoptera > Pieridae > Delias > Delias oraia. Next base: position 23,987 of record DWCF01000466.1, read on the forward strand.
TGACCCCGAGGCTCTACCAATAATAAATATATATTTAGTTATAAATTACTAATAAAACCAATCCCTAAATGGCGGGCAACGCACTTGTAGCCCTACAACCGCTGGAGGTGTCCATTGGTGGAGAACTGCTCAAACTAAGTGAACCTGCTATGTTGCCACTGTATTAATTTAAAAAATACTTGTTAAAACATTACTCAAGGCGGTAGTACCTACGACTTTAAAAATAAAAACGTTTAAGTAAAGCAATATTTGTACGTCGCAAATATGTTTTATTTCCCATATCCATATACGGCTATTCGATTCAGTTTCTAATATGTACACACATAATGGCGCAGATTATGGCTAAAGTATTTATTGAGCAATCGCAAAATTATCAAGTCCACGATTTGCGGATGTGTACAGGAAATGATATCGTATTTGTTTGTTCCGCTGTAAAATTATAAATAGTTAATTATATCTACTGTTGTTATAAAATTATTCAATCCAATGTTGTTTTAATTGTAGAATGTTGTCGCTGCTATATAAAATCTTATATTTATATTTATTTATTATAGTAAGAACATTTTAACACTAACACCATTTTGCTTTATTTTCACCCGTGGGAAAGCCATGCTGAAGCATATACTGAGGTACTAATTGATCCGGCTCGTCCGAAGTGATACCACGGGCTCACAGATGTGTATCTCAGCGTGAAACGATACTTTTACTGTTTCGTTGAGTGAGGAATTTTGACGCCCTTCCAAATGCCGCCAAAGCGGCGTAAAAAGCAGCCAACAATACGCGTACTGTGGCATGGATGTCCATGGATGGTGGTATTCTCTTACCATATAGAAGGCCCCATCTGCACCAATGTCTTCTATACCATAAAAAATCTGTTACGTGTGATTTAACGATGTAAAAGTACCATCCATAATGGTACCCTTGAATTTAGATAATATTAATTTATATCGCATGATAGGTTAACAGGAAAACAACTGAAACTGAAAGCATTAGCAAAAGCCGATCTGTCGTATACAATTTCGCATCTATATTCAACTATTCCGCAAGTAAGCGGTTCCATGTAATTATAGAACAGATTCACGCAATTTGAAAGCGTGGCTTCTGTAATTTTAATCACCTACTCATTTGTAATTACACTCGTTCATAACGATTTCCAATCATTGATAGTGAAATAGTACGTTATGGCTATGCAACTGGTTAACATATTACGAAAGGAAATTTCCATATCCCCAAGGAAATAGCTACCTACTGCTTCTAAATATTTCGCAATCTTGCTGCACTCTGTTGCTAGTGTGATTTTAATTTATTATTTATACTTTTTCGTTACTTTAGCATATTTTATTGTGTTTTTATACAAATTAGACTGTGTTTAAGTTTAATGAAGCAATATTACCTATTGCCTCATTAAACATGATGCAAAAGGTATTGTTACTAGTAGTCTAGGGCACAGACAGACTTATTTAGAACTGCATTAAGGATCACAAAGTTTTCCGGATTACTTTGCAATGCAATTTATTCCAAAGGATTAGACGCCATACAAATTTCAGACCAACTCTAAAGAATCAAAAGACATCGGCTGTAGTCTATGCGTTACTTTTAAAATATTTTTGTTTTTTTCCGGTAAAAGCGAGCCGAGTTCTTGAAAATATTAACCAGCATACATAAATATTAACAGATACAGAAATGAGAGCCAGGCAGATATCGGTTGTAAGTCGTGATTTGATCTACCCTAAAAACCCGTATGTAATTATTATTGTTTTTTTATTCCTTACGTCAAGATACAAAATGTCTATTGTTAGATTTGTGTTCCTGCGAAGTTTTGAACATTGTGATTTGACCGTTAACAGCTGCAAGTTTACAATAATATTAGTTTCTCAAACGTATCTAGCCGGTAACGAATATTGTCAAGTAATGATATAGCAGCGGGGGCTCGAGATTTGTTATTAAAACATCCCATTTATCATGTATTCAGTTAAATATTTCGGAAGTCAATCAATTTTAATTTTATTTGAGCATAGAATATAATTTATCATAGCTCTTAAGTGGCTTATTTTAAGGAAATATAACTCGTGTTATCACAATTTTAATATCTCATACATATTATACAGAATATCAACCACACAAATTTATATTAATTTATGTTTTATTTATCTAATTTAAATATGATTGACAAATAACAGAGTAAAAAATAATATGTAAAATTAAAATTGTTATTTTTATTTGTGCCGAGAATGTAGGATAAAAAAAATAAAAAAAATGGTCCTGTAAACTACGCGTCGTAAAGTTAAAAAAGCGCCGTTTGATTTAGATAACATCAAAACTTCACAAATCTGTGATCTCGAGTATGAAATAATATATTGTTCGATGTTTTGAATGCAATGTTTGGTTGCATGAATGCAATGATCTTATCAAAAGCATTCGGCGAGAATAATTTCATTCATTGGCGTCGCGACTTGCGGTGAGTGTCGGAAGTGTTTCGGCAAATTACCATGACAATATTACCCGACAGTCAAAACTCTTTGATCCTGTAGGTTTTATGTTTTATCATGGAAATTCAAATTGAAACAAATTTTACGGATACCTGTAAAATTTTTCCATATAATGTTTGTTTTATAACATATATGTTTTAATAATTAGCGAACAACGGGCAATATGGGTCTCCTAATGATAAGTTCACCGCCACTTTTGGACAACGACGTCGGATTCCGCGCTTTGGTTAAGGGGTCTTTGGGTAAGGCGCTGCTTAAGGGGTATAACTTAGTTTGCCTCGGGTAACCTCACTGATTCAGCGAAACACAGTACAAAGAATATTTCATGCTGATATTCTGAAAGTCGGTGGTATCATACCGGGTGAACTCTCCCAATTAGTGCGTTAAATCATGCAAAAGCAATGCTTTCCCAAGGTAAAACTTATTTGTATTGTTACAAAATGTACGAAATAATTGCTTTTAAAATCTTTTTAAGTTATCTTGTGCTCACTTTTACTGGCGACCTCTTACACTTGACATATTATATCGTAAAGTCTAGTTTTTATTAGTGAAACAATTACAAAAATGTATTGGATTAAATAGTATCATTATAAATAAATATCGCTTTTCTTTATAATATAAGCACTGATCTTTTAACTATTGTAGACATTATATTCAAAGAAAGCATTATTAATATAATTATACCGTCGTGCTGTTAAAATGCGACGGAACGCTCAGTCACAGCCAAAGACAATAGGCGCTATCTATCGCTGACTACGGAATATCTACTTCCCTAAGAAATACATTCCTTAATTCGCTTAGATCTCTACTTAAAAATGTAGATTATAGACGCATTTGCTTGTATAATTTCGTCATTCGTTCCGACATTGTCAGCACACAAAGAGAAGTTTCCAAACAATTGATCTTAAACACGCTAGTATGTTACGTTCACACTGGAACGTGGTAGTATTACTATTTCTATTGATGCTCCAATATTAAGACTTGCTATATGTCATTTTTATTTGAATTTATACCCATCCACTAATTTAATAAGAAAGAAAAGAACGTTAAAAATAATATTTGAACGTTAATTTCACAACGGATCAGTAATCTAGGATTTAAAACGATGTCTATAAGTTAATTCACAAACTTAAAGACAGTAAAGACTGAATACAAAATTTGGGAATCTGTAGATAAAGTTAGTTTTTCTAATACGTACTAAATAAGTGTGAACAGAGCATTACACAGTATCGCTCGCAATGTTTCGTAAATGCATTTCAGTACCATTTGTTGCTTTTGAAATATAACTATTGTGCCACAGACATATTAAAATGTACGTGACTTTGGACAAAAACCTCGATAGTTCAATTCTGGGAATGTACAGAAATCTAGTAAATTCTAGAGAACAAATAAAATCGTGTACCTTCTTTATAATTAATTTACGCAAACTAAAGATTGCGGTAACTTGCATTATCTAAATGCCTAAATATGTATATAAATATAACATGCCTATTAAAATTGTAGGCTATGACTATCTTTCTTGTACCCTTTAATACCGTTACGTTACCTGAAATGCCGTTGAAGACGCTAAAGAAGCTACTTCCGGCAAACATTTGGCACATAAAGAGACACGATAATGTATGAGACATTATCGTGTCTCTAAGTATATACGTACATAGTATACTTCACGTGTATTTACATAGTAATATTACTAGGATATCTATAGAAATCGTGAGGTAACCCAAAGGCGGAAGATAATTTTAAGTACGTTCTGAGCTATTTGTTACCCATTATCGATTAAAAGTCATGTAACGTATGTTAATGCTCCAACAACGTCTCTGGTGACCAATGCGACTAGCATGACGGCGCAATAACTATCTCCCTAAGTCCCTAGACTATTAATTAGATTAATAGATAAACTAGTAAATATTATATCTACACCATTTTCATGGAGTATACAATTGTATATATACTGTGCTAATATGGAAGTATAATTTGATACATAAATACATCTTGTCATCAAGTCTTGGATTATAAAAATGGCGATATATGATTATATTATAACCACGGTAGGGAGTCTGCCGTAATAATAATATAATATACCGATTTTTTATAACGATTCTCTATATAACAATGACATTGACACCGATGTTTGAGCTGCCTAAAGGAACAAAGTGTTTATTCTGTCTGCATTTTTTTATGTAACACGCCCATGATCAATCGCGCCACAGTCCGCGCATTGATAGTCTTGCCGGCTTTTTACGTCGCTTAAGCGACACTTTTTTAAGAGGTTCCGATATCCTGATTCACTCTGCGAAACACAGTAAAAGTACCGTTTCACTCTCAGTAATTTGTTAGCCCTTGGTATCATTTCGGATGAGTGGGCCCAATTAGTGCCACAGCATATGCTTCAGCATGGTCTTTCCACTATGGCCAGCAGCAGATAGTCCTTTCAAAAAAATGGTCCCTTGGATATCGATATAAGAAGAGTGTACTGTATATTCAAGAAAAATAATTGCTCACTTATTAATACTACATAAACAACCCCTTTATTCACATGACTGGACATGAACAATTATATACCTAATAGGTACTTAGCTCAGTACCTCTGTATTTCGGTACTTATGATTAAAGGAACTTAAGGGTGCATGGGGAGGGTTGAGGCGTTCTCACGTCACTAAATAATTAAACAGCGGGCGGTCTTAGGTTAGAGCTATTACTAACGGAATTTGCTTGTTAATGCATTAATAATTACATGATTGCAAATTGACAGTCGCAAATTACGATTTGAAAGTATTTTTTTCCTATTGTAATATGATCATTTCTGTATTAAAATTAATAATAAGTCAGTAAGTATTTTATAGTCGAGAAATAACGCCTGCCATATTACCTCGATATCCTATACTCTATATATTTTAGAATACATGACACACTGATAGTGAATTATGTAAGTTTATATTTTTAAACAGAGTTTTTAATCTGCATTACCATAACTTATTTTAAAATATACGAACGATCTCGAGAGTTTCAGTTACTGTGCGAAACAATTTTTTTTCACTTACCTCTAGCAGTAGTGTAAAGTTTGGTTTTTTACACTGTAAATTTTTACATTTTTTAAATAGAAGTCTAAATAAATAAAGAGAAGCAAGGTAACGAGAGGTTGAAGTTGTCCATGAGCATCTGTCCATGTCCATCTGTCATATTTTACCATCCGATTCGCCGCAAGACTTATGTTAACTGTCAGAAAACTATTACTCATTGTATGTTATTTAATGTAATATATTAATTCAAAGGGATTTATTATTCATACCAACGATTTGCGATAAAATCTAAGTTACTTAACTAGGTATAAGAATATTATAAATTCTCATACAATGTGACATACTTAAGAATATGCGCTGTGAAAGTGTTTGATGTGACCTTTCATCTGTCACCCACTCGTCGTAAGTGCTCTTTTAAAATAAAATCTCGTATGGAATTCTGGACTTTAAAACCACTTAGTATTAAGACGATAATTGCATTAAGGGTAACGTTAGCTAACAGTTATGTAAGTTCATTATTTGATTGGTTATAATGTTTGGGTGTCACAGCTAATGAGTAATAAGATACTTGATAGATGCTTTGAAATTTACATTATCCAAATATATTAGCGAATGCATTTATTTCTTAATAAATGGTGAAAATGTATTCTGACGCAATGCAAATGTTAGTTTATATATAAATAGTAAAAACTATCCATATTAGTACGATATTATAAATATTTTGAGAGTTTTAGCTGAGTGCTTTAATAGGTCTACCATAAACCGAGAGGTATCGGGGTGGAATTCTAATCCGGACAAATATAATTTAATTAATAATTTATTCCGTCTCTGGAAGGATTTGACAGTGGCCGGGCGAGTGTCTTTATACTCTCACATCCGTGGGAGAGCCGTGCTGAAGCATATGCGGACGCACTAATTGGGCCGGCTCGTCCGAAGTTAATACCAAGGGCTCACAGAATATTCAACGAGAAAGATTAGTTGTACGTGAAACGGTGCCTCTACTGTGTTTTGCTGAGTAAGTGCACATATCAGAGGATACCCTTAAAATGCCGCATAAGTGAAGTTAAAACCGACAACACAACCGATGTGCGGATAGGAGACCCACTTGCTCCGTAGTCCGCTATACTATAAAAAAAATATTCACGCGTATGTTAACAAAGGTTAAAGTTCTTTGTCCAGTGTATCACGATTTTATGTATTATTGTTAAGGTTATATCAATCTTATAGTCAATCTATAGAAACGAAAAGGTACCTAGCAGTCACGATCAAACAACACGAAATAATTGATAATTCAAATAATCAAACACAAAGTAATCCTTCAAAAAATTATTTAAAAAGTGACAGGGTAAAAAAGAGTACCTACGTACATTTTACCTTAGCAGTTCTTATATTATCATAGTGGGAATGTCCTAAGTTATTTATTATTATTATATAAACTTACCTATAGAAATGGATGGCGATAGATCACCCGCTCCAAAAGTAATTCTTGTGCTGACCACGTTCCTCAGACATGAGAAACCAACTAAGAGAGAGTTAAAAAATATAAAACAACACTAATAATTAGGAATACAAAAATTAAAAAGGTAAATAAAAAAGGCTCTGCTGTCAGTCTTACCGTAAGTGGAGCTGCAGTTTTCAGCGCTGAAAAAAAATCGTTTGGACCATGAACAGAAAACTGCAAAAATAAACAAAAATTTGTGGAAAATGGGAAGAAGGTAGTGTTTGAACTGATAAATTAAGACATGGAAAGAAGAACCGCAGGTAATCTTAGACGTAGGGCGTAGCCAATACCACCAACTGCCTATTTAATAAGGCTTTCTTTATAAATTCTTTTAAAAAAACCCATTGTAACTACTATGGTAAACTTTGATGGTATTTATTTTTTGAATTTGTTTTTTTGTAAACGATGGCAAACAGTACAAGGTCAGATGGTAAGGGTTCCTCCGCCCATGGGCACCCCTAGCTCTTGCAGGGCCCCAGGTGCGTTGCCGTCCTTAAAAGGCCTTTTATTCTAGAAGTGATGCATGAAATACGATTATTATATTTATAAAACCGTTGATATACGAACTTAATATTCTATTGAAGATCTTATGCCAGTCTCGAATGACAAGATATTATGTAATAAGTCGTCAAGAATTTGCCCTTGAATTTTATAAAAAAATTCTCAACACGTCAAGGGCACGTAGATCTAACTATTTGGTATTTTAAAGCAATTCAAGTATAAAATAATTATGTATACACGCTTATGTAATGACATTTTATATTTAAATCAATCATCGAATTTTTTTATTTAATAATAATTCTATTCATATAAATAAAATATAAGAATAAACAAAGTTGATACTCATCCCAGTATATGAATAACAAAAATTTGAATATTTTTTTGTAAAAAATATTCTAATTTAAATATATTGCTTTTTTATTATATTATGTTAGCGCCTGTAGGCTAGCTCATCCAAAAAATCGCCTTCATTTAAAAATGTCTTCAGTAAGTTAGCTCTTTGAGTGGAAAGATAATTCTTTGCAGTTATAGACCATGAAGGCTAAACTGACACTGAAAAAGACACTGAATACTAAAAAATCGCTTATCTGGCAGTTTTATTCCACAAAAGGCTTTATCTTTTCTTTACTTATACTTTGGTACCAATTACAACTATATTAGTGAGTTGATATTATTAAGCTTTAAAATTAAATACGTATATACTCAGGACTCTTCAGGGATCCATACACCACACTTTAAGAAACCTTAATCTATAATTCACTAGTCTACCGCGAGAAACGTTGTTTTGCCACATAATATATTATGAATGATTTAAATTCTTATTAAATAGGAGTCAAAATTTAGGACTATATGTATCTTTTCATGCCAAATGATAAAAAATAGAAATAAGAAAATTTTTAACAAATATTTAAATAAAATGTTAGTAATTGTAAAGCCTTATCACTCAGGGATATAAAATATGGATAGTAGCCGATTCTCAGACCTACAATATGTATAGAAAATTTTATAAAAATCAGTCAAGTAGTTTCAGAGGAATACGATAACTAACCCTGTGACACGAGAATTTTATATTAGATAATCGCTACGCTATTGAAGCCATAAATAAATAAATATGTTATGCTTGCTGACCAAGCCGTGATAGCTCTTAGCTTCAATTTAGAATAAATAAATTGATGTATTTTATTGTCTTCAATTGTAGGTACTTGTGGAGTAGAGACGTCAAGATTCAAAGATGTGTATTTTAAAAACCAAACTGAGGTTATATTTAACTTTATTCATATTTTAAACGAGTCACGGTGTTCTGTTAGCATTAAAAGCTTCAAAATTCAAATCGCATAATAAAGACTTACAATGTGTAATAAAATCTAAGCTACAATTCGTAATGCATGCGAAGCACTTGCAGTGAAGGTTATCATTGGGTCATTGTATTGCTATAATTACTCGCTTCTCTCAACTGGACCATTCATGGAGATAAACGCCACAGCACAATTAAAATAGCGCTAAAAATTAATAGAACAATTGGGAAAGGAGATTGTCAAAATAACTGGTACAAAGTTTCAAAACAAATAATTTGAATTCGAATATTAAATATTATTTATTCTCATTTTAATAAAAAAAATTTAGGGAGTTTTAAATATCCAAATTATTGAGTCAATATTTATGACTTTTGATTTAATCAAAACAAACTTAAACTTAAGACAGGTATTATTTTTGATTTAACTTCAATAGAGAATAAGTAAAAAATGGTTTTTTGTAACTGAATTCTTTATTCTTCTTCATAACAGAGAATTATTAATTACTTAAGTGCAAATGCGTTGCTACAATGTGGAGTTTGGAGTGTATAAAACCATTGTTAGTAAACCATAAGAAATAAAAATGACAAACTCATAAGACTTTCCTTGTGTTACAACAAAAATGTATTTATAACTTTGTTATTTCTTATACAATGTTATAAAACATTAAAAAATTTATTTTATTTACTATTATGAAATTAAATAAGGAAATGGTTAAGGTCTTTTTGATATAAATCTAATAAGCATACTCATTAGGTAAATATAATTTTTTCAAGATATTATAAAGCTAGCTGTGAATTCAAACACGATGTAAAGAGGCACGTACGAGCAAGAGATCCTGCTCCCATCACTCTTCAAGAGCTCGAGGATGCCATGACGGAAGAATGGGAGAGCATACCCCAAGAGAGAATGGTGAACCTTGTGATGTCCATGAAGGATCGCATGAAAACTGTTATCAAAACAATGGCAGGAAACACTAGATTTTAAGGACTTATTTGTAAATTTTTTAAATGTTTTTAATTTTATTTTATATAAAAAAATTTATACTTAAAAAATTTAAAACACATACACAAGTATTTAATATATTTTTGGCTATTAAATTACCATTCAAATGACATCCTACAACCTTACACTTACTAGTGAGAAAGTTTTAGTAAACCTATTTTAAAGCTGCTATTTTAAAAGGTGCGATTTATTTGACACCGAGTGTAGAGCGTGATTAGTGAATATAGTAAATGCCTTTCACCTTTCATTTTATAATGCAGCGTTAAATCCTATGATAATTATATTCCTATGATCTATCTGCATATCGATGCGTACACATAGGCACTTATACGATCTAGATAGGATAGACTAGGTGGGAAACCTATCAGGGTGGCCAGCGGACAGCCAAGGTCTCTTACGTAACGTCATGCTTTATTCATACGGTACGCTTAGGAATTTAGCTAAGCTGAATAGTTTAAGCAGTAGTTGAAGCAAAGTGTGAATGCATAGACAAATCGACAATTTAAAAACTGGAGTTAACGTTTAATAATATTGATCTTCATTAATATTATTTATATCTTGATACGTATTATTAAAAGTAGTATTGTTGCGAGATATAAGAATTAATAAAGGTAGGTAATATATATTATACACTCACCGCAATTGATTATATATGTACAAAAAAGAAGTAAACAAAACACTAGTCATTATGTATGCATTCGCACTCTTGTGTGTTTAATAGATAGTCCATTACGAATGCTCTGTTTTCCTTATAAAACAGAACAAACCACATGGACCGCATTGTGTCGATCAGAGTAAACCAAATTCCTTACTTGCCTTATGAAGGCTTTGTTTACGCAATTATTAGTCATAATCTTGTATAAAATTACTATGCTCTAGATATGTTGCATTGCAATTTTACTCGCATTAAAAGTTATCACATAAGTCAGCATATCATAAACGTTTGTCCGTTCCTTCTGCTTCCCCGACAATTGGTAACCTAATACACACCTACTTCCTTACTACACACCTATCTAGATGTTGCAGAACATGAATTTAATTATGAGTCGTATTATTTTAAAAATGTATTTTATTTGCGAAATAATCATAAAGAAAAAAATATTATATTACTTTCAATTATATTTATAAAGGATTTATCAATATTTATTTATATTTATCAATAATTCAGTTAAATTGTATAAATCCAGTTATTTTTAATGTAAGATTTCTTAGTTTTATTGATTATTCTTTTACGCCACACTTTCAGTATCATCATCATCATCAGCCCATTCAAGTCCACTGCTGGACATAGGCCTCCTCTAAAGACGCTTGGTCATAGTTATTATATTATATTATCATAGTCATTCACTTTCAGTATAGTGACAGATTATTTCTGCTATCTCTATTTATCGTCTAATATTTAACGATAGAATTCGTTTGACATTTTAATTAAAATGCATTCGAAAGACGGTATTTAGGCGACATGGGTTAATCTCAATATTCACGATTATCAACGTCACTGAAACGCGTGACCTACAAATTGGGCCTTAGCATGGATGTCATATTGCCCTTGTTTTAAAATTCACAAGATAAGATGATTCACTTTCACTTAAATTTGCGAAGTTTTTAGTATTTATTGAAAATTGTGAACAATTTTTTTAAGTGGAAATTAAGCAGTACGAGTAAGCAGTCCCCTGCTGAGCCGCGGGTGGATTACTGGCCTCTAAGGAATATGTAGATACGTTATTTTCTTGAAGGTCCCCAAGTCATATTGATATGGAAATACCTCTGCTGCCAGATGATTCTACAGAGTATGTAAATTGTTCTAAATGTACTTCACGATATAAAACGTATATTTAAGTATTTAGTAGCTATAGTGAAAAATATCCTATTTTTATAATCAAACAAAAATAACTAACTAAAAAGTATTATGACTTAAATTTTGTTATAAAAGATGGACTTTTTAAACTTTTCCGTATTGAATTTGCAGGTTCTCAACTGATTTTGTTTAAGAACGAGTGCAGTTTCTCGTTAAGTCCTTACATATAGTCACGTAACTCAGCCATACAATCAATATCGGAACGATGAAGGCATAAGTCCTCATTATCAACAGTTATCTCGGGCGAAGAGGCCTCAATGTGTCATGTCTTCATTTATCGACACTATGAAACGATTTTATGACCAATCAAATTTATGGCTTTATTTAAAGTCACTACTTATTATTAAAGCCTCAATATGGTATGCATATGTATTATTTTAATTTAAAAAATATTATTATAAAGGACGCAGCACGCGGATACTTGAAGAACTTTTTTTAGCGGCGTAAAAAGCCGGTAACACAACCAATGCGCTGACTGGCGTTGTTGTTCATGGGTGGTGGTGTTCTCTTAACATGGAACATGCAGGACCACCTGCTCCGTTGTCCGCAATTGAATAAAAAAATTCTATTGTAAAAATACCGGCTTTTTACTTTTAATGGCCTCCGATAACCTCCTCATTCTGCGAAAAACACAGTAAAACTACCGTTTCACGCTGAGTATTCTGTGAGCCCGTGGTATCACTTCGGACGAGCCGGCCCAATTAGTGCGTCAGCATAAGATTCAGCATGGCTCTCCCACGACGTGAACTGAGTGGTGGAGTCAGTATAGAAAATACTTATCAATTATAATACAGATATTAATTTTTTAAACGACATGTCTAAAACAGATTCTCAGTAGTCGTTTTTTTTACCTAAGTTATTTCAGCTACCATTAGAAAATATTGTAATTGATATATTGCTTTGTTTATATACATCTTTAAACGGCTTTGACCTTGCTTTTCTCAGCCGAACATTCATTGTGGCAATTCTGTTAAATTAATTGTTAATAAATTGAAAGCGTTTGATTTTCAATAGTCGTGATATTAAAATTTGTTTAATAATACGGCTCCTCGTGATTTGTTATTAAATGTAAAATATTCAGTCACGAGCACACGGCTATTTACAAAATAGATACAACACAACTTATACTAGCTGTCGCTCTAAAATAAAGTAGCGATGGTAAAAAACCCTATATATTGTCTTGGTTCTGTTACTCAGTACCTACATGAAATAACTTTGTGCTACGCGATGGAAAGACGATCTCATGAAGGTCGCGGGCAGCCGCTGGATCCAGATCGCTCAAGATCGTAATAGATGGGCGTCTTTGGGGAGGCCTATGGCCAGCAGTGGACTTGATATGCTGATGACGATGATGAAGCGTGAAGAATAATTGATGACCAAACTCCCTTAGTTAGGCTTAAAGTGTTTAGAGAGCTTCGTACCGTAATCGTTTTAAAAGTGTACTATGAAGCGAGAGGTATCGGGTTTGAATCCCGATCCGGAAAATTTTAATTTAATTTATAATTTATTCAGTCTCTGGAAGGGCTTGACAATGGCCGGGCGTGTGTCTTAATATTGTCGTACCCGTGTGAGAGCCATGCTGAAACATATGCTGACCCACTAATTGCGCCGGCTCGTCCGTAGTGATACCACGGACTCACAGAATACTCAGCGTGAAAAGGTATGTGCACTGTGTTTCACAGAGTGAGAATATCGGAGGCCCTTATAAGCGCCGCTTAAGCGGCTTAAAAGGCCGGCAACACAACCAATCCGCGGACTGCGTCGCGGTTTTTTATGGGCGGCGGTGTTCTCTTACCATATAGGGGACCCACCTACTCTGTTGTTTACTATGGAATAAAAAAAGCTATAAAACATCTCAGTTTTCAACGGTAATTAAATTTACGTTTTATTCTGAATATATCCCTGGTGTCTATTGTAGATTGTACTATTATATAAGATGAAGAATTGAATACAGATATAAATCATAGGCAAAGATGTGACAATCCCAAGGCTTGCGTCAATACATTTATGTTGACTTAAGAATTATTTAAGTAAACAATTACCTTGAATATCACTTAGAGGGTATGGCAAGCAATTTAACAAATAATTATTACTGCTTAGATGTTTTACACTAAATGAAATATATTTTTGAATTAAATCATACTTCAAAACATTATTTTCAGTAAAGGGCAGTACTAAGCGTCTATTAGATGTTCAGTGTAAACTTTCAATCTGTGTAACTAAAAGTTTTAATTAAGGTAGTAGTTAAATACTTGTGTTTCCGTACTAGCAAATGTTGCATAACTGTTTTCAGATTGAAACGACCTGTACTTCGGGAGAAGTAAACTGGGAAGTTACGTATTAAGTGTTATTTATTTTAAAGTCCACCCCTCTACAGATACTTGAGTGAGTTCTTTACCGTATTTTAGGTGAATAAAACATATTACAAACAAAACACAGTTATCAAATACACGCCAATCAGTATTAACGATAAAAGTGATAAATGATATGTCTGTCAAAAATATGAACTTGACCAAAGATAATAAATGCGAACTCACGTTGTCTGATATATTGTGAAATTTATATTCAAATTTAAACAATTTCTTAACCATTCAGATTGTTTGCACATAAAAGTAAAACAATTATAAGGAATTTTAATATAGATAAATTAGAAATTAGGGATAGATTTTTAACTTTTGCATCTAACTATACCATGAAGCGAGAGATATCGGGTTCGAATCTCGGTCGGAACAATTATAAATTAGAATTTACTTTATAATTTATTCGGTATCTGGAAGGGCTTGACAGTGGCTGAGCGAGTGTCTTAATACTGTCAAACACCTGGGAGAGCCATACTGAAGCATTTGCTGACGCAATAATTGGGCCGACTCGTCCGAATTGCTACCACGGACTCACAGAATACTCAGTATGAAACGATTTTTGTAGAATAATAATATTGTTTTATAATATGATCCTATTGTGTCTGCTATAATAGAGAGGCAATATTCGCTGATACAAATTTCATGTCTTTTTTGACGAAGGTAGCAACTACTTTAATTATAGATAGATAATTAGATAAAATAGTAATTGCTTCGATATTATTATTTTTATTTTGACAACGGAGCAGATGGGTCTCCTATATGATAAGAGAATACCGACCCTCATAGACAATCGCGCCACGGTCTGCGCATTGGTTGTTTGGTCAGCTTTTAATGCTGCTTAGGCAGCATTTTTAAGGGCCTCCGATATCCTCACTCTCTCAGTGAAACACAGTACAAGTACCATTTCAAGAACAACTATCATTTCACACTAAGTAATCTGTGAACCCGTTGTCACTTCGGATGAGCTGGCCCAAACGCACTTAACGTTTGCTTATAAATCAGCTTAGTTCTCCCATACTACTTCCTGAAAAATTTATACCTTGCTTAAGTATGTTAGTTTGTTCTTATATAAGTGTTAAGAAAAAGGCTTTCATTTTTATTGAATCATTGATCAGTAAATTAACAATTACTAAAACAAACCGTAAAGTGAAAGTGTAAATTTACTTTACCTTTCTTTACGTAATATATGCGGCTTAATAAACTTTCAATATTTAAGTAAACAACTTTGAACAAAGCAATATTATAATATTTTTAAGAATATTAAACATTAAATATTTTTCTTAAAAAAAATTACGTATCATGTAAAAATGTATTCTGTCAATGTCAAATTGTACACGGAATATCAAATTATATTTTATTTTTCTAAAGTTATTATTTAATGAATTTATTTAGAATATATTCATTTAAATATAACATTAATTATCTGTATAATATTAGTATTTTAAAGGAATGTTCCAATCATCATCATTTCAGCCGTAAGACGTCCATTGCTAGACATAGGCCTCCCCCTTGAACCTCCATGATTAACTGTCGGAGGCGACCTGCATCCAGCGTCTTCCGACGACCTTTATAAGGTCGTCTGTCCATCTTATGGATGGATGTCCCACGCTGCGTCCCATATTCCAATATATAAATAATATTTACATATAATATAATTATTCATTTTCTAATATGAAACCCCTGGTCGTTTCTGTATTAAAAAAGTAACCAATCTTTCAAATATAAATTACTTAAAACGTCGGACAAATGATATCTTATCTTAACGCGTTTTATCTTATTTCAGCAACATTACGATTTACTTTGCGTTATTTTCCCAATAAATCAAACATGAAATTCAACAATGATTTAATTTTCAAATAAAAGTATGAGACAAAACCGTTTCAAAGTGCCCAAAATTCTATTTAGTTGCGAAATCTGCAACTTGTTTACCATCCTCAAAGTTTTAGTCACAGCGAGTGGTTTTAACGATGCGCATTCAACCGTAAATTCATCATATTCACATTATTACGCAAGAACCAGTTCCCTGCTCAGACGCAGGTGCGGCGCCGAGCTGTCTGTATATGAAAGTACATTGTATATTATATTAAATGATTACGGTTCGCAAGGTTGAAATCAATAAAATGTAACCCCTTTAGAGGGTTCTATGTAGACTAAGTTACACTCAGATTATATTTTTATTCAATTTTTTTTACTTTCATTTGATTTTTATAACCATGAATCAATATTTTCACATCTTTATAATAACTGTGCAAGATTTCAATCATACAGATTAATTTTCACACCACTGAAATATAAAACAATGATTGAGCTCTTAATAAAAATATGAAGAATGCTCATAGAGGCTTTTTCTTAAGCTTACTATCATCATTACACCTTGGTAGCTAATATAAACTTTTGCTATAAACAAAGGACGACAATAAAACTTAACCTTCACCTGTCTCTTAGACCTTGCTTATAATCTCATGTCATGTCTCGTTTGTCAAACCCACACTTTATTCATATAGTATAAAAGATGATAACTTAAGATGATAACAATTCTCTATAAGTCATTATGATATCAGTGGCGATATGTTTATGTAGTCTTATGATTTGAACACCTACGAAAAAATTCTTAACGTGAAACGGTACTTGTACTGTGTTTCGCTGAATGAGTGAGGATATCGGAGCCCTTAAAATGCCGCTTATGTGGCGTACAAAGCCGGTAACACAACCAATGCGCGGAATGTGGTGCGGTTGTCCATGGGCGACGGCGTTCTCTTACACGGAGACCCATCTGCTTCGAAGTCCATTATAGTATAAAAAAATGAGAATGTTGAAATGTGTATGTAATTATATGTTTTCTATTTAAATTTTACATGTAAATAAAAATATATTTTACATGTCAATAACATTATGTAAAGTATGTAAAAACTTTTTGATTTCTAATTATCTCTTTACTATAGAATAGTAAAGCATTGACTCTAACCTAAAATAAATCTTTGTGTTCTGTCTCGCTTTTACAACGAATTCTGCGAGAGAATTGTATAATATTTAAGACATTTTTTCAAGTATTCCTTACTTTACTTCATAAGGGGATTTATAAGTAATTATTCATGCGTCCATTTCATTCATTTTATTCATGTTAGTACATAATTTGCTTCCTTAGAGATACAATCCATGATAACTCATTAGTCGGCTTTGTTTTATACTCCCATTTTTTATATTGTGCTATGTGGGTTACAAAATAAAAATATCACAATCGCCTTAACAAATAAGCTTACATTCTGTCGGGTCATTGCTCCTTCGGTGGTCATTTCAATCGATCAGCAATAATTGGTGACCATTTATGATGTTTCGGTATCTCATTACATTTATCAGTGACATTTAAAGACGTCATATAATATTTGATTAAAAGCAGTGCGGTTCAAATGGGATTTACATGTTTAAATCGCTAACTAGGCGCAAAATTAAAATCATAGTCTTCCAAAAGGATTTTGCCTATATAAGTAAAATTTCAACAAAAAGTAACCACAGATTCAGATAGAAGCTCATCAAAGCAGTTTTTATATTAAACAACTCTATTTACTTCGGATGCTTTTGTTTTGTTTATGTATCGTATTACATTGTCTGATATAAAATTTTATTTCTAGCCAACTTTTCCATAGATACTTTAAAGAATGGATTTTATGTGACAACCGTTATCGTATTAAACTATTTTACCATGGAAGAGCCTTGCTGAAGCATATGCGGACGCACTAATTGTATCGGCTCGTCCGAAATGATACCAAAGGCGAACAAAATACTCAGCGTGAAATGGTAGTTGTATTTGAAACGGTGCTTCTACTGGTGAGTGAATGGTAATATCGGAGGTTTAAAAATTCCGCATTTATAACTGGTGTAAAAGTCGGCAACATAACCAATGCGCGGACTGGACTGTGGCGCGGTTATCCATGACCGGCGGAGTTCTCTTACCGTATGGAAAACCACATGCTTCGTTCTCCGCTGCAACATAAAAAACCAAAATTTGTCATCTAAGTTTGTCAATGTGACAGAAGCTAATGTCTTAAGGTCAAATCTACTTTTAAGTTAATTCAATGCAAATGTTATATGGCTATAAATTTTGAATAATAATATGAAATACTAATTTGATGACATCTTAAAATATGCTGTTCTGTTTTATTCTTACACCTACATCGGATTTGTCTGGATTTTTATTATTGATAGCTATAAAAAATGGCCTTAAGAAAGATTGAATTTGGGCTTAAACCTTGACGAAATATTTCTATACCAAACTTAATTTAAATCATTAAATAATACTCTTTATCATATATTATGTATTCGGAAATAACACCAATAAAATGGGTCTATACGGTGACATGGTCACGTATATTTGAGGATAGACCGTTTAAATTACTTAAATTAATAGTTACAATTCACATAATGTAAAAACACTTAATCAGTCTATTAACAACAAGGTTTTCCGTGACAAATTTTTGTTGAGACAATGAACAAGGACGGGTTTAGTTAATAGTAATAATTTAGTTTGTGTCTCTTGTGACAAAAAAATGCGTGCGATATGCGAGAATAAACTAAGACAAAATAAATATTATAAATTATTTCTTCAATCATAAAATACCATTTAGAGTTTATTTTCAGGAATATTTTTCAGTTTTTATTGTTAAGTTAATAACCTCTTCTGGTAAGTCGACTTCATCATCAGCCCATTTAAGTCCACTGCTGGACATAGGCCTCCCCCAAAGACCCGCTGCGATCTCGAGCGATCCGGATCCGTAATATGTCGCAATAGCATAGATATGTTTAACTATTATGAACTTATATTTATTATTTGCGATAATAGTTTAACAATACAATAATAGTTGGTTAGTTAAAAATATAAATAAAATGATGTCGCTGTAGAAGTCCTTTTTTCTTATATATCGGAAAACGGACCATGTGGGACTCTTATATGGTAAGAGAACACCGGAGCCCTTGGACAACTGCGCCAAAGTTAAGGGGCATTTTTAATGGACTTCGATATCCTAACTCACTCAGTGAAACAGTAGAAGCACCGTTTCAAGTACAACCGTTTCACGTGGAGTATTCAGTGAGTCCGTAGTATTACTTCCAACTAACCGGTCCAAGTAGTGCTTCAGCATACTTATATGATTCAACATAGCACAGCCACGGGTAATCTTGGTATTCATAATAATTTATAAGGCAAAACAACGCAAGTCGTGTTTAGGTTGCTATTATTAATTGACAAATGAATTTAAATTGCCTGTCTAAGTGTTGGAGACATTAGCACGTGTGTGGGATCCCCCACGAGCTTTATATTTGGAGACGTGGCGACAAGAATTTGGCGCCGACGTCAGGAGTAGTTTGCGCAAACGTAGAAGCTCTTTCACATTCCCCGGCTAATAACTCAATGTTTTCGAACCATTTCGGTCAAATACCATAAATAAAAGGGTTTGGGGCGCCTGCGCCGGCGCTTTGACATCAATAGCTTTTAGTACGGAATTTCTCTTAAAATGTGAGTCAGTAGCCAATTCTGTTTTTAGACTATGTTTATTACATAGACCAAAAACTTTGACGATGTTACTTAATATTCAATTCATTCAATGTTAGCGTAGTAACAATTTTTGTCTTTATTATTTTTTATTAAAGAATACATTTATCGTCATAAAAACTTTTATCATCTTATTTGTAAACTTTTCTACGATTAGATGTAAATGTATTCAAACTAGTTTTTGCAACATATGCACGTGACTGAAAGATTTATAGAATGTTTAAAATGCAGTATCCAGTAAAGAAAAGTGTAAAAAATAAACTGCTATATCATGTCTAGTAGTTTGTCAATAATAAAAACAAATTACGGATCCTCAAATTACTAAGAAAAAAGTAAGTTTAAATATCATTATATATGTATATAACACATAATATTTAAAATTATTACTGTGTTTTGCAGCGTGCATGAGAAATTCGGCCTAAAAATCCGGCAACACAAATAATGCGCGGACTTTGGCGCGTTTGTTTATGGGCGGTGGTGTTCTCTTACCATATAGGAGGCTCACCTCGTTGTCCACTATCTCATAAAAAAATGTACCATATCAGATAGATACCTAAATAATCTTACCTTATCTTAAGATCTTCCGCATCTGGTATTATATAATATATTCCTATTTATTTCATACATATTTTAAGACGTGCCTGTTTAAAACTTGGATCCCAAAAAAAAACATACAACAATATTATTAGCTCAACAACAAACATTTCTTAAACCAAACCACAAATGCATGTTTAAATCTTGTTTGCTTAGGATTTTTGGATATCCATATTCTTAAACTAATACTCTTATGAATCCTGTTAGAAGATTAGGGTTTATATTGCATTAGCGTGTTCTGTTTAATTTGTTTCTCGGACGGCTCCTCCAAAGGCATACTACGGCCTCACAGAATACTCAGCGTGAAACCGTACTTGTACTGTGTTTCGCAGAGTGAGTGAAGATGTGGGATTCCCTTAAAAATGCCGCTCAATACAACTAATGCACGAATTGTGGCGCGGGTGTTCTCTTACCATATGGGAGACCCACCTGCTCCGTTGTTCGCTAAAGAATAAAAACAGCGAGCTGTCCAACTCGTACCCGCGTTGAGCTTTACTGGCCGTACAGCCCAACAGCGAGTAGACATCTTTAAAAAAAATTTAGCAAACAAATTTATTGAGTGGCAAAAAAAATTTGTATGGGGGTGAATTTATGCTTAACGAACGGTCGTTCGATGTCAAAGGCTTTTACCAACTTCGTTAGGTTATCTACAGAAGTAAGGTACTCATATCGTTTCATTATTTACATTCAGTGTTCCCACATTACAATAATTTTCGCACCTTTACCATGTAGTTGAAGTAGTAAATTCAAACGGTTTTATGACTATTTCCTACTAAAAATTGAGGTCATTAACATTTAATAGTATACAATAGATGTTTATGGCTGCCCATATTTCATCCTATTAAGTATTACGATTGTAAATTACATTAATTCTGTAATTTATTATACAGAATATTTTTTCAAGTTTTGTGAATGAGATTTTGTATTTTAATTGTATTTATACAATTGTATTATATACATCTGCCATCCAAATTATTATTTAATAGGGACAGAACTATTGTACCTAAAGATTATCTCCATGGAAAAAGACAGTAAATCGTTTACCATAAAATCCATGAGGTCTATAAGTAATATAACTCTAAGTAAATCGTTTACCATAAAATCCATGAGGTCTATAAGTAATATAACTCTATAATCTATATTATTAGTCTTTCACGCAAACATTTATTAACACACTTTATCCAAAATGACTAAACCGCGGCTAGCGGCAAAAAGCATAGTGACAGTTGAGGATGACAGCAACAAAATCCCAGACATCTAAAAAAAGGAAAACAATCATACATTCGTCTATCATAAGAAGCATAGAATATTATGCTCTCTAGGGTTCCGTTCAATTTTAGCTACATGTGTGTCTAAGTATGACATAGAAAATCTTCAACGCATTTTTCCTAAATATATTATTTTTACTTCTTCACAGAATTAACGTAAAATGTCAAAAAATATGTTTAATAAATTTTCTTAAGTATGTTTATGGCATCCAAGTATGTCTGTAATTAAAACAAATTGTAGTAAATTTTTCAATTTTCTCTAGTTTACATATACGAATGCGTGAAAAATTGAGCAACCGAGAGAAAAGATAACATGGCAAATACTGAGAAGTAGAATTAACTATACACCTACCTACTGCTTTTTTTATAATTATTCGGTGAATCAGAAGAAGTCAGTTGGAGGTAATACAATAGAAATTATTTGTTTTCTAGATTTTTATCAGAAATAAATTACAACAGAACCCTAAACTATAAAAAAATTGAGAATCTATTCTAATCGCTTCGATACATTTCGAAGGCTACCTGTTTTCTTATAATTGTTGAGATAAATATTTATACAGCGATTTCATTTGATTATTAAAAAATTTGTAAAAAGTAAATAAGAAAAGTGCATTAGGAAGATAAAAGACTATAAAATTTAAATATTAAATCAGTTATATATTTACGAAATTTGAAACTGTCATACAACTTTACGACGATCTAACAAAGGTCGCGGGCAACCGCTGGATCCACATCGCTCAAGATCGCAGCGGGTGGGCGTCTTTGAGGGA
>DWCF01000467.1:0-46181 GCA_018230265.1 Delias oraia
TTTTTTAACATCACAATGCACCTTGCTTCAATTGGGCGCATCGGCGCGCATTAAATTACAAAATAATATTACGAGTATGAATTAAAATGTGCGCATTTTCGATCAAAAATAAGAATAAAAAATGAATAAAATATGAATAAATTATGATATGAATAAAAAAAATTGGTATATCAATCAAAGTATTGGCTATCAGATTCCCACTTCAGTGTTTCCATATACATTTTGATGACCATTGAAACATGCTTCCAAATCTTCAAATGCTTTCACTTGTCCTGTACATTCCTTATTTTTTGTCTACTAAATAAGAAGAGTAATATGTCCCTCAAGCTCAAACTCACTCTATACAAAACTTGCACCCGACCGTGCATGACCTTCGTTAGCACTCGCTCACATCGCCCCAACTCATCTAAAATGTCTACAGGTCATTCAATCGCGACCGGAGCGCCTGGTGCGTGCGCTATGTTGACCTCCACCACGACGTAGAGCTCAATCGATGAAGCTAACGATCCGGATGATCCTATCACAATAACTAACAACAAGCTGATAGCCTCCCGAGAGGATAATAACTTTATGTTAATTTGTGTGTAGACAGAAATATCTATTATGTATTATATATATATATATATATATATATCATGTTATCTGTGTTTACACAGATGGTATGATTCTGTGTAGGGACTGCGATAATAACCGCTTCCACCGGATATGGAGGCGAGGACCTAGTTACGTCGCCAGACTCAACCCGGTGAGCTTTCAACCGGCTGCTCAGGCAGCCAATGCCGCCGCGACGGCCCAACCTTAGGTTCGTGTCTCGCAGCAGACGCCCTTGTGCTAGTTGCGGCTAAAAATCATTTCACGGCGAGCCTTCGGCCAAAAAACCGCGTGAAGCTGTGATGGCTGTAAGGCCGGAAGCAAATAGCCCTTAAAAAAAAAATTATATCTTCTGTATCGAAATTGCCACTTCTAAAGCTTGAAAATAACTCTGGACATGTTCTAATCTCTGGAGTATACTCAGGATAAATTTTAGAAAAAAATGCAAATAATTTGTGCTCACTTTGACAGATCAAATTAAATAATTATTTAAGTTCGTTCTTCGTCTGAACAAATTAAATAATTCTTAAGACGTTCTTTAAGAAGCAATAGCTGTCAACGTTAAAATAATAATGTATATGGTGGGCGTCTTTGAGAGAGGCCTATGTAATTTATAGGCTGATGATATGAAATTAGTAACAAATGCGCACGTTTCAAAGCATGACGCCTCTGCGATCATCAGCGAAGTTGTCAGTTTATTGTTAGTCGAAGCAACAAAGAAATCAATTTGTATTCATATTTTTATTCAACTTCTGCTATAGTAGTCTACAATCGGATTACAATAGTCAGAATAACTTAACGCTGTTAAAAATATAGTGTCATAATTATTATAGTAGTGTTGCAATTTAAATGAAAATAATTTTTTTCTTAAATATTAATACAGATAAGACAATATATCAAAGTATATTAAAAATTGAATGTGATATAAATTGATAATCTTCTTAAAGCTATTTTTATTTCGTTCAACGCTTCAAAGAACCTAATAACAATTATATTACTACTATTTTTAGATCAGAACTGCATGCAACACTTTAGTTAATTAATGATCATACACGTCTGGAATTAAATTATCATAAAACAGAATTTCAATAACATTCTACGCGGTGGCCATTTTACAGAGACGTCGTAGCTGCATAATCTTGATGTCGTCTGTGCCCACAAATTTGACCAACCCCTCTTTATCCTCGATCGAGATTAACTGGCCCACAGCTTCACGATCATCGCCAGATATCACCTAGAGATATAAAATTAATAATTAATTTTATAATCTATAAAGATAGTATAAATGTAAATAACCTTTTAATCAACATCATATTAAGAGATTTTTAAATATATACTTTTTAAAACTGCGTGTCATTAAAAATATAACTAGTAATGAATTTAAAGTTATAGAAATCAATGATAAGGTGAAAGTTAGGCGCTTTATCGTTGAAATATTGATGTGTAAATTTCAATTACATTTTATCCATACTCGAATAAAGCCATATATAAAACTCACCTTTACTTTATCCCCTCGCTGAGGCACGACTGGTTCTAAGAGATCTGCTTGTAAATTGACCGACCGATCTTCTCCGGGAAGATAAACGGTACACATACCCCCGTTCACACCCCGGAGAGCCCCGGTTTGACCGCCTAGACCATCCCCACTATCGCGAATCCGTATTTCGAGGTCAGGCGCGTGCCAATCGGGCGTAGGAGACCCGGCCCCGTAGGCAGGTGAGCGTGGAGAGTACCCTCCAGGGCTCGGTGTGCCCAAGTAGCCTCCAGTGTAGCCACTGGGGCTAGGGCTGGGTCGGTATGGACTATACGCATGATCTGAGCCATACATAGTCCCTGGAGTTTGCGGAGTGAATGGACCCTAAAAATCAAACATTAAAAAAATATTTTAAATCTCTTACATATAGATTTATCAAATGTTTCTTCTAGTCTTATAAAATCCAAGCATGGATTATATAAATTCGTTTGATATTAAGAACTGTGATATTATGAAATACTCTAAAGATTTGTATAATATATAATATATGTATTTTATAATATGTTTTTATAAGTTGAATGTGCATTAACGTCTATGAATTGAAAAATTGCAAGTACATTACCTGAGTATAAGAAGTGCTCTCATAATTGGAGGCGGGTTCATCGTCCAATCCATAATCGAAATCTGGTCTCGCTGGGGTGTTGGCAGCAGTTGGGTCCCACGCACCGTGCGCGGGTGTTCTGCCTCCATCGTGGGCCGGGGTACTCGAACCGTAGTGGGGTGTCCGACTGCCGGCTTCGTAGATAGGAGTCGCCGAACCATGCATGGGGGTCTTGATACCCGTGTCACGGTATGTGGGCGTGTGGGAACCGGTCGCACGCATTGGGGTACGGCTATAACTATGAAATAAGGGCAACAGCATTCAATAAAATTTGCTTACAAAATATGACACATTAAATAATGCCTAAAAATAATAAATTGTACCTAAGAAGCACCCCAATTACTTAAAAAAACAAAACAGAAACAAACAGTTCATTAGTTAGGAGCTGTGGTGCTACAGCCAGAAAAACAAATACGTCGAATAACATCACTCTGGTTGCGTTGAGATCAAACGCTTATAACCTCGTTGTACTGGGAGTCGAACCAACGGTCAATCTACAGTAAACGTGTATCTTACAAGCACCAGATAAAAAAATTAAATAACAAATCATAATAGAAAACTTAAATAAAAAATTGCATTTGAAAAAGTGTGAATACCTAGACAATCCACCACGCGCTATGCCACCGGCTCCGGCTGCAGCAGCAATATGACTGCGGTCCACAGATATGGTTTGACAGGCAGAGTGAAGCTCCACTCTTACCGTACCTGCCATGGCATCCTTGACTATGCCTACATTTCCCTTGTACGGTCCCCCAGTTATCTTTATTGTCACCCCAATGAGCTCGCGGTCTCTCGCCACCATGCCCCCACGGCCAAACCGGCCCCCTCTTTCCCGAATACTCGCTCCGCCGCGTCCGGACGGATGCATCGGCGATTGAATACGTGGTGACATAAAACCTAACCCCAACCCATTTGTTGTCGAGTTATTCTTTACTCCGCCTGCCAACTGCAAGTGACGGTTTTTGCACACAAAAATACCACCGTTATCAAGATACATTCGTGATTGTAAGAAGGCAAAATTTCTATACAAATGCTTAATTTCACCATCACGACCGGCGTGAGGGCCGTCAATCACCTTAACAATGTCTTTCTTCTGGATAGTATTTTGTTCAGCGTCCAGAGCCATTGTGAAGCGATTCTCGCGTCGTTTTTGAAGAGCTTGTGGCTTGCATTCTATGACTTTCCCTTGCATGCCTAAAACATGGAAATTTTCCTTTTCCAAACGAACAATAACACCCACTGTCTGAGGATCTAGTTGGACCATATCACCCCATTGAAACTGACCAAGAGAATCCACTCCAGTAGCCATATCAGAGCAGAGTTGAAGATCTCGAGGTAAGACTTCTAATTCATGCATAGTCAGATCTGATACAAGGACTACTCTTTGGGGCTCAACTCTTAGAATCAAGCCTGTGTCACCTTCGTATCTTCCTGCTAAAACCTTAACATGATCTCCCTGTTTAAAATACTTTCTCAGTTCATTGGGCTTAAACACTAAAGGATCTTTCAAAGCATCATGTTTTGGCATAACTGTAATCATAGAACCATCGATGGCAATAATTTTAGCTTGTAAGTTAGCAAGATCTCCAGAACACACTTCAACATTATCTCCCATAGAGAATGAATGTAAACTTGTTGGATCATCTTTTGCTGGTGCAGCAAGTTCTATATCTATCCCTTCTGGTTGTTCTTCAAAGCGTTCCAATTCTGTAAGGGTTGGCTTTACACCTTCAGCCAGAATGGCCGACATAGTAAAGTTTTTGTATAGGAATCCCTTACGCGAGTATCTATTACCTTCAAATATCAAAAAGTCACCATCAGAAGTAACCTCACCACCTATTGCTCTTATAGCCTCTGGATCAAAAGGCTTTGCAGCTGGACGACGTTTCTTTTTTCGTTTGGCCGCCTCACTTTCACTTTGCACTGTTCTCAAGGCACCTCTTAATCTAGTATAATCAATCCTTGGCAATAATTTGAGATGCACTTGATTTTGAGCCAAATCTACATAATCTACTTGAGCTATATCATCTTTATAAAGACCTCTTTTTAGCCGGACCCATTGTTTGGGCTTCAAGCCAGACTGTTCTTTAACAACCCGTAAGACATCTGTCATTTCTTTAATTGGAACCATTTCCTGCTTCCAAACACCCATTCTCAGATTCCCTACATTTTCTATAATAGCTTTAACATGGGTTTGTTTGTAGGCTTCTACGTAAATGTAACCTTTAACACCTTCAGGTGCAACAACTGATTTAATTTGGAAAGGTTCTTCAGAGAACTGATATGTAATGTACTTCCTCATTAGAAGAAGGACAGTAGACTTTTCTTCACCAATACGACATTTCACCATCCATAGATTGGGGTCTTTGATACCAGGCAGCAGTGTTTGTTGTGTGATTTCATCAGACATTTCTTCACCACCCTCACCAAAATGTCTTAGTGCTGCTGATTCATCTGCATATTTATTTCTCAAATATTCTTCAATTTCTTCCTCTTTCTGTGAGTCCCAAAGATTGGTGCCTCGTCGGCGACCTTCAATTTCTCTAGCAGTGGGACCAATCTCATCAACTTCATTGCCAACAATGCCCATTTCTTGGGCACCTTCTTCCCATTCATCATCTTCATCAACTTCATCATCGACCTGTAATTAATATTACTAGAAAGCACAGCGACAGATATCGTCTAACAATAACTTTATTTTTGACATAATAGGTTAGCATTATTAGAACAATAACATAAGTTTATAAGTGTTAAATTATTGTGATGCTGATTATAACAGATAAAACATGAATTTACTTAATCTGCCTTACATCAGGAATGTAATGATAATTAAATTATTACATAGTGACTATGTATTGAAATTACCTCAGCTTCATCAATAATGAAACCTCCATATCTGCTATCTTTTTTACGCTTTTTTCTTCTCCTTTCCTCTTCTTCATCTTCATCATACTCCTCTGAGTCTACAAGATCCTCTCCTTCGGGTTCTTGTTCATCCTATAACATAAATAAATTTAAATATTAAAAGTATCTTAATTACTACATTGACTAAATTTTTATATAAAGTACAATAAGCATTATTAATCATATTTTTCTTGACATTCAAGTTTATTAAAAACCACCTTACTTACCTCCACTTCTTCATCACCAGATGCTTCTTTAGCTTCGTCATCTCTATTACGTCCACCAGATTCGACAGAACGACTCCTGTCAAAAAAAAAACAATACAATTTAGCTGTAGAAGCAATAAATTTCACTTATAAGTTATTATTGGATAGTAATTAATTAATTTATTATGTATTAACTAATTTTACAATAGGATTAAATGTAACGTGGCTAAAATAGTATGATTACAAAATGAAAACAAATGGCTCATTTATTGAAAAACTTAAATAACCTAGATCGCGAACGTGATCTAGAAGGGCTTCTGCTGCGACTAGGACTTCTGCTACCAGATTGTGACCGGGATCTTGATCGTGATCGTGAAACCGACCGTGATCTAACTGATCGATTTGAAGCAACACTTTTTCTAGACCGATTTGAAGCAACACTGCCCGCTTCTGATCCACTTCCAGAATAATTACTAGCTTCAGAATCAGACATTATCACTCATTCATAAGCCGTATTTAGAAACTTTCTAAATACTTTAATAACTTTCAAAAAATGATTTTGAAAATCTTGCAAGTTAACTAGATAAAATAGAATCATAGAATGTATAGGGTGCAACAGAACATAATTTACAGGCAGTACAAATCACAGATAGACCACAGATAAAGCTAAATGTACAGGATAATTGACAGATTAATAATTAATAAATTCCATGCTCATCGAGTTGCAGTCACAGGCTCCGAGAGCGCCCGTTGCTTTAGTTTGGTCGGCCTTGACGTCCATTCAAGTGAAAAGTGCGAGCCCTGTGGAATCAGGGTAGTAATTGGGTTGGGCTCAGTATAGCCAGAAGAAAGGAGAATCGGTAATAGAGTTCGGCCCGTGGTGTTGCAGTGACAGGTGGTGGTTGAGCGCAGCTCACGGTCATGGCCCACCGGATGAAACTCCTGGATGATTCGGGAGAGACCCAACGGAGCGACCAGTGTATGAAGCTGCGGCTCCTGCCTTCGGGGTCACCGTATGTGTTTGCGCCCGAGGAATACTCTCACTCTTGAATCATCATGTTCAGGAGCGAGACGATGGTGCTGACGTGACGTCAAATTGGAAGTTTTTACAGTTTACTACTTTTTTAATACTGTTTACAGATTATTAAAATTGTTTCATTCATTCTATAAAAATTATACTAAAAAATATTATATTTTATGATTAACAAATAGCATTTTTACCAAATTATTTTTGTCATTTGTCGTCTATGGTCAGACGCAATACGACCAATAAGAAAAACTCCTTTCTTTTGTCTATTGATTCTTTGCTGCCCCACCGACTGATGTGAAAAATGTTATTTTCATTTACATTAATTGTGATGTTTAATGAGTGAATACGAATTATATAGTCCAATAAAAGTAATATACGTTATTTAAAATTCATTTCTGATTTAAATTTTATCTATATAGAGATGAAGTGTCTCGTGTGAAGAAGCGTAGTAAATTGGAGTATTTCGTAAATCATTAAAGGCCTTTGATTAGATTTTCGCACGTCCTATATCTAACAATCGTCGGTTTTTTTATGGTATTGCAAAACCACGGAAGTGTTACTAAAGTTAGAAATTGCGTATTGTGTGTGGTGCAGTGCAGTGGTGAATGGTGTGGACTGCAATGAAGCAGTGAAGACGGCTAGAGCCGAACCAGGGTAGCCGTGTGTCATGTTGGAAACGCGATCTGTTCGAACCGCAGATTCGGTGTGGGCGAATAAACCGCTGCCGGCGCCTCACGCCATGGCTAACTCGAGGCACGGTAAAAATGCTCAGGTATAATCTCCTCAGTACAATCAACATAATAAACTTATTGTTTAAAGTTGCATATGTTTCACTGTTATAATGAATATTAAACATGTTATAAATTCTAGTATTGCATAAGTTGTATTTTTAAAATGTTTCACATTAGACATTGATCATTTTATTATTGAATTTAAAGTATATTCATTAGTAGGTAGAATGAAATTAAAAACAACTAAAAGGTACCAAACACAAAGTAAAAATAAGGTATCAATGGCTATTTTATTATCATTACAAATTCACCGCAAATCAAATTTAAATTCAAATTTTAAAATATAGACATCATGATAAATAAATATTCATGTAAATGATTATAAGTATATATTACCTTAAAGTTCCTCCATTTTCTTTTTTCATACAATTATGAGAAAACACAATTGTTTTCTTTCTAAAAAGTATATTTTACTAGACCAAAGTCTTCAATGTCTTAGTAAAATAATTTAATAATAAATTATTTAATAATAAATTCATTTATATTATAGATGTTAGCTTTTAAAGAATTCAATGACACATTGCTTAATATTAAACTTGATTTATATTTTAATTGTTCCTTCCTGACTCTCTAGTTGTAACCTTCTGAACTTCCCTTATTTGCATTGTAATGTAGTTTGTTAATTTGCTTTTGTAAAATGTAATTTATACAATTATGAAAACAATAAAAAAAATTATGTTCAATATTCAGACAGCTGTTTTTCTATTCTAGTATTATATAAATATTTTATTTATATATTATTGATAAAATGATTGAGATAGATATTAGTAATGTAGATCTGTTTGTCACTTTATTCTGAAATTGCATTCAATTTCACTTTATTCCTTGGCAAGACAAATAACAAGGTCTATTTAAACTAATTTAACTTAATTTACATTAATATAATAAATTCTATATAACGACACTGAAGGGACTGTTGCATTTTATAGCGTTATAAAGAGTTGTCGTTAAATGGAGAGAAGAAAAATCAGTGTATGGAAGACAAACTAAACCAACTAAAGCCAATAGATTTCGACGCTTTAGGGAGTTTATCGTTAAATCGAGGGACGTTACATGGAGTTTACACTGTATATATATATTATATTCTATTTAATAGACCTTGTTAAAATCCATAAAACACATTCCTTGTCGGAATAAAGTGATAAACAGATCTACATTACAATCATGTTATCGAATAATTAAAAATGTATCGAAATTTATGTTTTTATTAGACATTACAATGCCGTAGATACATTAAAAGATAACAAGCTTTATTTTTATTAGATATGAATTAAAAGACTTTGTTCAGTAAGTAATTTAATATGTTTCAGGATGATGTCTGCTACGTGGTCGCCAAATATGACTACGCAGCCCAAGGAGCGCAAGAGCTTGATTTGCGTAAAAACGAACGCTATTTGCTCCTGGACGATTCTAAACATTGGTGGCGGGTACAGAATGCCCGCAGTCAGTCTGGATATGTGCCCAGTAATTATGTTAAAAAGGAAAAGCCTTCCTTATTTGACAGGTATAAAATACCAGATATTCTCGAAATTTATAATAGTTTGTTTACACGTTCTTGCTCTCTAATATTGTAAATGTATAGGAAAAACAAAATTCTTATGAATCATCAATATAAATTTGTTAAATTTTCCTCCTTAGAATGTTATAATACCAAGGAAGAGCATTATGTTTTGTAACTGTGCAAGTCGTCGGATTGTAAACCCTTAAAATGATTACAAGTCATATTGAAATTTACGACGTTGGTGATAAAATTCAATTGTTAATAATTTGGTATAGTTTATAGTTATGTAATTAAATAATTTTGAAAATTTCAAAAACTGATGTTCAAAATTTTAAGTTTTACATTAAATTTTCACGATATTATAATATTCAATCTATACGCATTTTCACGCAATAGTTGACGACGACTACGAGTGTTGCGACCAGTGCGTGTTGCCAGTGTTGACATACGGATCTGAAACGAGGTCGCTTACGATGGGCCTGATGGAGAAGCTCAAAGTCACTCAGCCAGCTGTGGAGAGGACAATGCTCGGAGTCTTGCTGCGAGATAAAATCAGAGATTATGTTATCCGCAGCCGAATCAAAATAACTGACATTGCCTGCCGTATTAGAAAGTTAAAGTGGCAATGGGCTGGCCACATCGCTCGACGAATCGACAACCGCTGATTCCAGATCGCTCAAGATCGAAATAGGTGGGCGTCTTTGGGGGAGGTCTGTGTCCTGCAGTGGGCTTTAATAGGCTGATGACGATGTTCAATCTAAACCTATAAAACATTTAGATTCTACATGAACAGTATATGTTCGATAAAGTTTTCGATGCCATTTTTTGAAACATATCAAACAAGAAATCTTCGAAACTTACCTTTTAATTTTTTAATAACACTAGAGTTTCTAATTTAAATAACAACAGTTTTTATATTTAGCTACTTCGAGCGTGGTAATCGCAGCCTTATAGATTTGTATAATTACTTATTTAACCAAATTGTGTTACGTAACTTTTTATTTATGATTTCCTGTTCATATAAATTTGGTGCAGTTTTTTGTGTATATATTATGATCACTATTGGAATGGCAGGATTCAAATGATAACGTATTAATTTTAAGATCATCATACATCATCATTTCAGCAGTCCGTCCACTGCCTGATATAGACCTTCCCCTTGGACCTCCATGAATACTTGTCGGAGACGACCTGCATCCAGCTTCTTCCGGCGACCGTTATAAGGGTCGTGTGTCTCCATTCTGTCTGGTCTCCACTCTAACACTTTTCGGCACTATCAGCCATTTGCTCTACGTGCGATGTTGCCTGAAGATTGCCACTAGCGCTTGCTAATTCGGCGGGCTATGTCGGTAATTTTAGTTCGTCTACGGATCTCCTCATTTCTGATTCGATAACGTAGCGAAACTCCGAGCATAGCCGCTTTCATAGCTCGCTGAGAGACCCTAATCTTTGAGATGAGGCTGATGGTGAAAGACCACGTTTCCGCACTGTAAGTAATCACTGGTAACACACATTGGTTAGACCTTCGTCTTAAGGCACTGAGGAATGTCGGACGAGAAGACGTTGCGTAGTTTCCCGAACGCTGCCCAACCTAGTTAGATTCGGCGGTTAATTTATATATTAACTTATACAGATATTTAAATTCACTGACTCTCATAATTCAATATTGTTGCAGCATCAAGAAAAAAGTAAAAAAAGGTTCAGGTTCAAAGACGTTGCCATCTAGTGGCTCTCCAGTACGTGGAGGTTGCGGAGGTGGGGCGGAGTCTCCAGGCGGACGCCGCGTTGAACCCACAGAAGCCCTAGGGACCGCTGTCGTGAAATATAACTATCAAGCACAGCAGCCTGATGAACTGTCCTTGACAAAAGGAACGAGAATACTCATACTGGAGAAAAGTAACGATGGATGGTGGAGAGGACAGTATCAAGGCCATTCGGGATGGTAAGTAAAATCCCTTCAACTCATACTAGCATGAAAAGCGTTTGTAATTTTATAAACATCATTTAGAGGCAAGCAGGGTAATGGCAAAAATTACGATGAATTATTCATATTAAATCAAGACTTTAGTTAAGTTCAACTCGTAGACAATAACTATTGTACATTCTAGGTTTCCATCTAACTACACGAGCGAAGAGGATGGCGAGGATACCGTTCACACATATGCTATGGCTGAGAATGTCTTAGATATTGTTGTGAGTATATTTTTAAAATTGAACCAAATAAAAAGTAATTAATTTATTATTTACTGCCTATGTCTAGCAGTGGACTTTAATGGGATCAGCCCATAATCATTAGGTGATGATGATGATAAAATAATTTAATTCCAAATTGAAATAATTGCATGACAAACCTATATCATTCTTGCCAAGTGTAGTTAAATAATTTCTATTATTCAAATATTATACATCTTGTTGAATATTTCTTTTTTTGTTCAGTCAGTTGAAAACTGTCGGTTCCAGGTGGCCCTGTACTCGTTCACATCAAACAATGAGCAAGAGCTGTCATTTGAGAAGGGCGATCGATTGGAAATAATAGAACGGCCACCTTCAGATCCTGAGTGGTACAGAGCCAGAGATTCCAGAGGACATGTTGGCTTAGTGCCACGGAATTATCTGCAGGAGCTTGCTGATTATTTAGCTCAACCTTATAGGTATATAATGTCTATTAGAACATTTTTTAGCTTTTGCTTCAAAGAAATTAAATTTCATTTATTTACATCTTTAGTAAATAAATATAGAAGTAGTTATATAAAACGAATTAAAAGAAACAACAATATTTAAGCAAAACATCACAATCATAGGAACAAGAATGTGGATATCGGAGGCCCTTGAAATTATATCCTTAAAGCGGCAACATAATTACAGCGCGGGTTGTGGCGGGGATGTCTATGACCGGCGGTGATCTCTTACTATAGAGGAGACCCACCTGCTCCGTTGTTCGCTATAACATTATTATAATTGTTTTTTAAGCGGCATAATTGCAAGAGTCTCCGATATTCTCACACACTCAGCGAAACAACGTGCAAGTACCGATTCACGCTGAGTATTGAGCCCGTGGTATCACTTCGGACAAGCTGGCACATTTAGTGGGTCAGTATAATGCTTCAGCATGCCTCTCTCAAGGATGTGAAACTGTTGAGATACTAGCCCTTCCAAAGACCGAATATTTTTATTCTTCAAATAATACAATTCCCATGTAACGTACTTATTCACTGTAGCGCTATATGTATAAATTGAAGGGTTTTTTTGATAGCGAGGCGAACGAAAGTGTGCCTCGTAGTGCGCCAGTGAGCAGCGGCAGTGGCGTGAGCGCAGCAGGCCTCGGCACCAGGGCGTGGTACTACGGGGCGATCAGTCGCACGCACTGCGACGCAGTACTCAACCAACATGGCCACGACGGGGACTTTCTTATACGGGACTCTGAGACAAATGTTAGTAGATAGATCATTTATTGTCATTCATCATTAATCATATATCTATCCATCGTCATCTATCTATGAAATGGAAATATACACGTACATCTATTACGAGGTATTTTTGTAATATTAATGTATTTAAATCAATTAAAATAAACATGCTGAAATAACCCGTGGGGAGCCGTGCTGAAGTGGCTGTGGCGCGTTTGTCCATGTGCGGCGGTGTTCTCTTGCCACATAGGAGATCCACCTGCTCCGCTGTCCGCAAAACTATAAAAAAAATAAGGCGCAAATTTAAAAATTAAATTAATCTCAGTCGAAATTCGAGCATAGGGTGAAACACTATTTAATACATTTATATAATTATAGGAGTACGTTTAAAATGATTTCAGGTTGGCGATTATTCGGTGTCCCTAAAAGCTCCGGGCCGCAACAAGCATTTTCGCGTTCACGTTGAAGGTACACTCTACTGTATCGGCCAACGTAAGTTCAACACACTGGACCAGTTGGTAGCACATTACCAACGAGCACCGATATATACAAACAAGCAGGGCGAAAAGCTTTACCTTGTACGACCACTTCCGAGAGCTGCTCAGAACTGCTGAGCGGCTCATGACTGTATAAGAGGCCGCTTTGAACTTCATTCGCAAGATTTATTAGCTTTATATTGTATAAAACACTTGTATGTGGAGTGAGCTCCGTATGAAGTGAGATTTGTTTGAATACAGTTTCCAGTTTTGTTCGGTGTGTAGTAGCTCCATACGGACTGGAGTTAAGTTAGTTCGAGGCGGCTTCCAACTCATTGCGTAACATTTTTTTAACACAAGTAATCATGAATTAAAACTAAACCTCCAGCCTTTGTGACAAGACGGCAGAACGTGTAATTTGCTGTGTTTTGAATGAATGCTCGGATGTGTACCTAAACCTATTTAATAATATTAGGCAATGCATTTAAATATAAAAAATATCTTAAATAGAAAAAATTATTATACATAAACCATTGCAGTTTACTAGTGTACCTCTTTTTATCAAAATTTATTAAGCAATCACAAGTTTATAACTTTTCTTTCTAGATTTTCATCAAGCAATCGCCTTAGACTATAGTATATGTATAAGGGAAGTATATAACACATTTATATGTCCATAAAACAGACTATTTGTGTACTCAATAAAAATGCCATATGTCTATCTCTTACTATCGTGAAAAAGAGATAGAGAGTGTTGGTCTTGCTTTAAATATCGATGCTCTAGACACGTAATATGTATGTCAAGTGATACAAAGTGAAAAGTTGCAAATAATCGATATCGTAACGGTTAAAACAGTTCTGTCAAAACCAGATCAATTACACTGGTAATGTAGGAATTTGTATATGTTACATTAATAATAGTTTTATGATTTTAAATATTTTCACCTATGATGATGAGTAAACAATTACATCAGAAAAGTATACATTTCTATACATGTGAACGATTGGATATTAATTGATCACAAATTTACGACTCGGGTCCATAGTGATGTGTCACAGTCGATAATTTTTCTGGACAAACTTTAGTAATGAATGCTTGTATCAATTATTAATCGGTTTTAGCTAGATGATTATGAGTTGATTCATTTGAATTTTGAACCATGAGACGCATCACTATGTTCCACGCAAAGGTAGCGTATTAGTCACACATAGTATATCGCGTTGAAGCAACTCGATGCCCATTGTAAACCAAAAATTGGCTTGAGCGTACTCTGTTATATTAGATAAGCAATTTCTATATCATATATAGCGGTAAGTTGTGTAGTGTAATTTAAATATATAAATATTTCGGGTTATTACAAGTCGTCTCAAATGATGAATTATGGCCCTTAGGTTCGTCATACACGGGTAGCTGCATGCAACAAAGTACTATATGTGAACCGTAATGAATGATTTTTTATTTAGAATGCAAATTTTCTAGTTTTGCAATTTTAGTTGCCAGTGTATTGCGGACTTAGCTTAGTATGTACGTGTGATATACACTGATGCATATATTGTGATGTTTGGCTGCTAAGTTAATGTAAGTCACTTACGGGGAATGACGGTATGGCGAGTAGGACATGTTTATATACTTGAAAACAAGATCTTAATGCCCTAGATACGTACAGTATCAGGCGAGTATTCAACCAACTATTACAGCTTAAAAAATATTATGAAACATGATTCCTATGGTATAGCAAAACTCAAGTATACCAGAGTGGACAACGATTTAGTTTCCTAGAACAAATTAAGGAATATTACGAGGAAAAAACAACATTTATCTGTGTTTAATTTTTGGATTCCTCAGTATCAACACACCTTTGAGATGGTATCAATTGAATTTGAGATTGCTTTACCAAATATTTTTTTAGTGAATATTATGCTATTGCATAATAATATGTATGTTTATCCTCGTTTGGGTGGGAATCTCAGAATGGTCCTCTGACGTGACTATGCTAGTCAATACGCCGGCATCACACGCTTCGCCTATACTAAACATGGTTCATTCAAGATAGTGACAGAAACAGCTATTTCATAAAACAGGGCACGATATCCATAATCATTACTACTTTTTTGCTGAAATTTTCTATCTTTCAAAACATTATGATAAAAAAGAGTATCTTTTAACATATTTAAGTATATTGTCTCTCTTTTAAATAATCCTCATGTTATAATATATCTGACAACGTACCTTTATAAAAGTTGTTTACATAATTCTAAAAAGCTTTGTTTCTGTCACTCAGCTGAATGAAGTCAGCCATTTCATATAAGGTTTATACTTTGCGATAACTCAACACACGTCTATAGAAGAGTATTTAATATTGATATTATGATTAATATTCAGTTTATGTTCAATGTATATAGTTTTGATCACTTAGCGATAATGGTTTGGATTAGAAAATGGATGTGTACGAATAACACATTTAATATATTGTTTTTTTATACATAATTATTGTAGAAAGTGTTAAGTTGTGATAAAACATCGTAGGCAGCAATGTGTTTTTTTTACTAATATATACAATTTCCAACATCGATTTAGATTATTTTTGAAGTTTTCTTGTGCCAGATATTTCAATTTATATGTAGAATTCTGAAAAGTATTTGTAAAATATCACGATCTTCCAAACGAGCAGTTTAATTTGCGCTTTGACATATTTTTGGGGTTTACGTTTTGAAATGTATATTTTAATATAAATTTTCGCTCCGTTAAAATGTCGTCCAATAGAAAACAAAGCGACTGGCAGTTGACAATTCAAAGATAATATTGCATAGACAAGCTGATTTTCAGATTTTTTAAAAGAATCAATCACATTATGATAATATTACTTCAGAACCTTAAACAACCATGTTTTAAATGTGGCTTGGCTTGTCTATTCGATTTATAAATTGCGATATGTTATTTTTCTATAAAATATATTTGATTTCCTATCAATAACTTACCGAGAGAAATGTATCGTAAGAATTAAAACGTCATTGGAATGATTTCCGCAATGGTAATGCGTCGTCCGACTCGCATTTATGTAATTGAAAAATAATTTTGTTGTATGATCTGAAAGACTCGCATACTTCCTACTCTTTCCATCAATGTTTCTTATTGTCAGAGAAAGATTCGGCATGATGTCTATAAATTCGTCTCCTTATTTCCGGTGTACCGTGTGATAATGTTTGTCAATTTTATGACAAATGTATCTCGATCGAAGATTGTAAGTTACTAGATCTTTTTGATGTATTTAATACGTTTTATACTCTATTGTAAGTAGACATGTAATTGGAAACTAAACAGTAACGTAGTTTGGTAGGAATAATAGAACGAAATAGGATGATGCTTGTTTCAATTTTGTGGCAAAGAAATAAGAAGATTGTAGACGAGAATTTTTAATTTTAATAGAATTCATATTTTAATAAACAGCAGACTTGAACTTTCTAGAGCAAGACTGCGTGGGCATTAAAATAATGAAGACATAACTGCTTTTCAGCAAATTTACATAGACCATAGAAAACATTTTCAATTAAAAGTTACTATTCTCGGATATGATTTATGAGAGCGTGGGTTTTAGTTTCGTATGTTAATTTTGATTGGGTTGACATGTCTTCCTAAAGGTTGGAGATTGAAAGGCACAAACGTCTGAAAGGGGTTAGGTAAAATAAAATTAATAAAATTACAGCGTTTGTGTTCAATATAAAATCCGGCTTTTTGATTAAGCTTTATAACATTGCCAAATAATTTAACGCGGATTTACATTCCTTCGCATTCAGTTCTTAATTAACATTACTCATTAGTGTTTAATATGATTTAGCGAATATAGTTTTGAATATAGCTATTCGGTTTTATTTTTATATTGCTCAAACTATGTTTTTATTTCTAATGAGTTTTCGTGTTTGACTGTAATGAGCATGATATATACCAATGTAAGTGCAGTGTATTATAATATTAAACAATATAATTTATTTATTAATTTGCACATTGGGTTTTATTGAATCCATTCTACATGTGTATTTCTGCTTGAAAATATTTCCGCAATGACATTTGGTGTTGCTAAGAAATACATTTCAT
Source organism: Delias oraia (assembly GCA_018230265.1). NCBI lineage: Eukaryota > Metazoa > Arthropoda > Insecta > Lepidoptera > Pieridae > Delias > Delias oraia. The sequence goes on from DWCF01000467.1 coordinate 17,135, forward strand.
ATCATAGTAACGAGTTATTGATTGATACTGTACGGACAGTGGTTATAAATTTTTTGTATTATTCGTATGAAAATGATGTCTAAAAGAGAAAAACTGTACCAGCAACCCTGGGCAGAGAAGAGATTTCAAGATCACAGATACAAGGTATGACAAATTGTTTCATTTTTCTCTATATGTACGATAGTTTTGGCCGGGGGTTGTTCCAAGTGTTGATCCAAAACTAAATCTTAAAATAGTTATTATTAAACGAATTTTTTCTTGTATAGGTAAATTCAGCTTTACCTGCCATCGATGATAGGACACCACCACCTCGATCGCACGTAATCACAAAACTGAAGAAAGTTCAGAGGGAGATAGATCGTAAATTAAAGATACAGAATGAGAATTTTAGTCTCTTGCAGCGCCTCAGAGCTATTATGAAAATAAACAGGCTTGATAACCACTGGACAAAACCATTGCCTAAGTAAGATTGAATTTTTACAAAAGTGTTTATCAAATAGAATGTTTAGATATCTAGATAACCTGTGCGACAGTCTGTTTCGCAGAGTGAATGAGGATCTAGGAGGCCCTTAAAAGTGCCGCTTAGGCGGCATATAAAGCCGGCAACACAACAGCCGCTGTGGGTCATGGGCGGCGGTGTTCTCTTACCATGTAGTACACTCACCTGTTCCGTTGTTCGCTATACTATAAAAAAATAGTCTAGAATATAAATGTTAGGGAAGATTATCAACCCAACATATTTAAATTAATTTTGATGTTTTCAGTTTTCAACAAAAAGTAGGACGTTTTTACGACGTTAATTCACTTAAAATCCAATTAGCTTCAAAATTTGGGGATTCTAAGCAAGAATCACATCACAGCAGTACCCGTGTTAAGTGTTACGCTTGTCAATTAAATAAGATTGTAGGTAACAAGCCACATCCTTCTATGTTCCATTCATATTAAAATGTTGTTGTTAATGTTCTGTTTTAATTAATTAATTATTGAGGTATGTAATTATTTTATCTTAGATATGTAATTAATTATTATATATCTATATTAGAGCTATCTGCTTAAACCAATCGGATTAAGGTTTACTGTTTCTAGGTGTTTATTGTAGAATATGAAATAAAATTGAACAATAACTTCTGCAGCTGATATTTTATTACAAATAAGAATGTAAAACTAAAATGAATGCAAAAACGATGTAAGATTTTCAAGTTCTTAAACTTGCTAAAACCTATATTGCCACGAGATACATAAAATGACTCCAGTTTTGAGTTCAGAACAAAATCAAAATACAATTTGAATTCCAGTCTAAGAAAATAATATTTACAATTTCATACAGTAATCGTTAAGCGACCAATTGCCTTCAATATAGAAAAACACAGTATAAATGGACAGAATTTATTGTAATACAGTTACAAATGGGTTTAATCCGAACCGTATGTCACGCGTCTTACCGATATTTGTGTTAAAATTCGAAACATAAATACTATGTTACCAAAAGCAATGTAAGCGGAGTACACTTATTGTCCGGACTTACTTAAAGCTATGCCGTCCGTCCTCTAGGGGCTGAAGGCGTGAGAGCTTTCCTAGACCTTAAACATTGTAATTTAGTAGACGTAACATAGGGTTATGCCATAGGTTATATTTAAACAACACTAATTAATGTCTAGAGATAGATAAATGAGAAAAAAAGATAGAAATTAAATAAATATCATTTTTAATATATCAAAACTCAATGAATTTTCTGTAATTTCATATTTGTAAGAACACATTAATATAATTTGTAGGGACAACTCCCCGTTCGTTGACCAATCGGTATATCTGTGGCATCCGTGATGCCACTCTCACGCCTAAAGCCCAATGTAAAACCAATGAAAGAAACTTCAAACATCACAACATTTTTTATCACAACGAAGCCACAGCACCGATAGTCAACTTTAATAATTAAAAACGCGAATTTTACAACGATCACGGTGCTAAGGCCTTTTTGCTCGATCCGTGGACTGACGAACGATAAAATTTAACATTCGTTCGTTAATCCACAATTAAAACCAATAGGCACACATCGAATGATCAAGATTAAAAATTCAAATAATTATCATAGTATAATTTAAAGTATGTATTAACACAATCACTTAATGAAACTAAAAGAACTGCATAAAAAAGGGATAAAATATAAACTAAAATTCTTTTGCATCCCGTTTGAATGGAGTTGTTTGATTACGTTGGTGTCATTCCGACGTGGAATGAAAATCGATGTGTGCAGGGTATTGGAGTGGGTGGTATGACGCAATGTCTAAAAGCGGAAGCCGTCATGGGGGCCGCTGGAAGCCGGCTCAAACTGGAAGGCTTGCTCTGCGGTGGGCGGCACCAGAGTAGCATCTTCCTCCTGAAAAAATGCTCATTATAATTTCAAAATTTTGAGAGCCTTGTGGCCAAATGGTTTAAAAAGTGTACCATGAAGCAAGAGGTATCTTATAACACGCAACGGACGGATATAACGGAGCTAGTGCGTCTTTTATATGGTAAGAGAACACAGCCGCCCATGAACAACCGCGCCACATTCCGCGCATTGGTTGTTTTTCCGCCTAAGCGACATTTTTAAGGGTCTCCGATATCCTCACTCGCTCTGCACAACACAGTAAGAGTACCGTTTTACGCTGAGTAATCTGTGAGCCCGTGGTATCACTTCGGAAGAGCTGGCCCAATTAATGCGTTAGCATCGCTTTCCCACTGATGATTTTGGTTTTGTTATTAATATTCTAATAACAAAAGCATACATTTTAAAGAATTTATAACCTTTATTACTAATAGGTAAGCCTAACTATAAAAAAAGTAAATCTATTAAATCAGAAACAGACTAACCTCATCAGCAAAATATTGCTCAATGATATCATAAGCCATCTTGTAAATTTCCACCTTCTCATGAGACTGAAGTTCTTCAATCTTATCAATTCCACCACACTCCTCAATCATGTTGGCCACTTGTTCCGCACTGTCTCCAGCCATTTTCAACATGTTAGAAAGGCCATCTAGCACCACCTTTGGATAACAAAAAATATATTGGTTATGTACAACACATCTATTTATATACAGGTGTCCTGTAAATAGACTTCAAACCCGTTACTCGTGATAGGCAGAGTAACTAGAAAAAAATAAAAAACAGTTATTAGAAAATATAAAAAAATTTCAAGACAGGTATTTCGAAATTTATAGACACCTCAAAAAGAAAGAAAATCGATACTCTTCAACGGTTTTATAACTATAACGCGTTGGCGGCTTTTTATGCCGCATAAGCGGCACTTTAAAGGTACTCCGATATCCTCACTCACTCTTCGAAACACAGTAAAAGTACCGTTTCACGCTAAATATTCTGAGCCCGTAGTTTCACTTCGGATGAGCTGGCCCAATTAGAGCGTCAGCAAAAGCTTCAGCATTACTCTCCCAAGAGTGCGACATTATTTAGACACTCGCCCGGCCATTTTTATGTCTTCCAACCTTTAACCCAATACCTTTCGCTTCATGGTACACTTTTGGTACGCTTCATGGTATACATGCCAATTCTCAAGTTGACGGTACTAAAAAAAATATACTACGCTATCCTCGAAAATGATGTCAAAAGTTGGCGCCATTTAATCACGATTTCAAAATGGTATAACTGATACAAAATTGTTCTGAAGCTGCTTTTTGTAAACGCTAGAATTGAGCAAGTTACACTTGTATTTTTTAAATATGCTTCTAATAACTGTTATAACTTTGCCTATCACGCGTTAGCGGCTTCGGCTTGACATGATTTACTGGACAACGTGTATTGTAACTAGATACTATAAAACAAAATTTAAATACTGTATCATTTTAATAAATATTTTATTTTTTCGGTATTGCTTCTTTCAACACACAGCTCCTAAGAATATAATAGGATATACTCACATTAATAACTTGCGTGTCCTTACATGCAAGTAGATTGCATAGGGGTGGAATGACTCCACATTGAATTAATATAGCCACTTGTTCCTTAGTGCCACTGATGCATAGGTTCGAGACTGCCCAAGCAGCTTCCTTCTGTGTCTGGAATTCACCTTTACTGAGGTTTTCTACAATTTTAGGTAAAAGCCCAGCATCTATAACTGCCTGAACTTGTTGTTTGTTGCCAGCTGTTATGTTTGACAAAAACCAAACGGCTTCCTTGCAAATCTTTTCTTTCTGTAAACATATAAAAACATCAAATTATTTAATATATAGCAAAATATTTTAAATCAACACAAAAATTTAAATCTTTTTTATTAATACATAGAGATCCAAGGCAATAATTAAAAATATACAATGTTGCTCAATTTTTTTTCTGAATTTAATCAATAAAATATGATAACATTTTATATGTCCATATGTTCATCACATAACCATTAGGAAAAAAGATACTTCAAGATATCTTAGATTGCCTTGGAATAATTATCATAATTGTTTATAAAAACAAAATGTTACCTGATGGGAAAGCAAGGCTGGAAAGTGTGATAAGGCATCACAATTGAGAACAACTTGGGTTTGTTCGTCTGTGCCTGTTACAATGTTGCCTACAGCTCTAAGAGCTGCCGTCTGGCACTTTACTTCCTTGTGTGAGAGTAGAGGAATTAATTTAGGTACAATACCCGAATCTATAACCATTTGAATTTGATCATTACCACCATCAGTTAAATAGCTAATTGCCCATACTGTGTCCACAAGGATCTGAAATATAATATTAGTCATCTAAGTCACAAGAAACAATAGATCTGTAAGATATTGTTAAACTATTAAGACAATATGCCAATATTCATCTACTACAGCCAAAATAAATTCATTAGTGTGATAATTTTATCTGTAACAGATAAGTTTTATTTATTACATTTTTTTTTAAATTAATGGATGACAAGTAAGATAAATATAAACATACTAAAATGCTCATTTGTACCTGAAAAAAATCATAACAAAAATATTTTTTAGAGATAAGATAACAAGTTACTTACATTTATGTCATTGTGGGTAATGAGTACATTGAGAGCAGGTAGAATTTCCTGGATAGTCTTAACTGGTGGAGGGGGATCCTTACTTCTGCACAGGTTGACTATAACCCATGTGACATTACGTAGAAAAGAAATGGGTATTTCTGGTTTGATAAAACTCAAAAGAGGTTTGACAACACCTAATTCAACAACAAAATCCCGAAGTATAGGGCCATCACCAATAATGTTACCGAGGGCCCAGACAGCTTGCTCACAAACATTTTCATGAGGTGACATGAGTAATTGTAAAAACAATGGCACTGCTCCAGCATGGACAACTTTATTTGTTTGCGCATTTGTTCCAGATGCAATATTTGTAAGAGCCCATGCTGCTTCAAATTGAAGTGTAGGGTTGTCTGCCCTAGATAAGCATATAACCAGAATAGGAAGAATTCCAGTATCAATAAGATCATCTATTGGGGGATTTTTGTCTGATGACAGTAATTTCCTACATTGCTGCACGGCTGCTAGCTGCACTTCAGGATTCTCTCCGTTTGCCGCATTCATAACAAGCTCTTGTAGATCCGTAGATGCCAACGTCCTTTCAATCTCATCTTCGTCTGTTGAGTCACTAATGGGAACATTACGGCGTTTTTGAAGGGTTTCTTCTCTTTTATTCTTTCTTAGTTCGACTGTCACTTCGTTTCGTCGTCTGCGCATTTCCTAAAAAGCAAAAAGGAACCATCATTCTTAACTATTTCTTGTACTCATATTTATTTATAGACACCAATGGAGAAAATGTACACTGTAATACATACATCGACATCTTTTCCAGTGTTCTTGAAAACATGCATGCGGTTTTTTGATGGATCCGTCGCCATTTTTATGGTTGTCGCTCGGCTGCGAGATGTACAATCCGTATACAAGAAAACAAGATATTAACTTAAAGAAATATCAAACAAAATTAATAAGACATAATTTAACAACACTTTTGGGTATACTGAATCATTAACCTCCCACAATTCACAGAATATTCTACAAATTGAAAATTGTTCGTTTTCTATACCTTCTTCCTTCCTTGAATTGTTTTACCACCATAGACAATATCAACAGCTTGACTTTTTGTTTAATTTTAGTCTCTATGGTTTTAATACAATAAGCAAAAGTGCGAATTGTGCAGTTATAGACTAGATATAGATAATATATAAAAACTTTTTTAAATATAATATACTTATAAGTGAGCTAGTATATTGCACTGAAAAAGAATATTTCACAAAAAATGTAGTCGAATGAGGATGAACGTGCATGAAACTTTCTTATTACCGCAGTCCACTAGATGGAGTAAGAAACGCCTTTGGAGCTTACTGCGTTTGTGCAACTAGCCAAAGCAGCGATCAATAACACTAGCATCGCATTTAGCATCAACGATTTCTGTACAGTTGCTCATATTTTATAATAAAATAAAATATAATCGAAAATATGACGGTGTTTACAAAACCAATGGATATTTGTGAAAAACCTATAGTTGTTAGTACACCTTATGTCCAAGGAAGTAGTCGAAGCGAGGTAAATACATATTACATGTAATATTTATGTTTGTTTTAAAATGTGTTATAATTTTGATATAATATGTAAATATTCGCAAGTACTCATAACATATTTAAATTTATTAGCAATATAAAAGAAAACTATATGTTTCCAGATATGTTCAAAATTTACGTATTAGTTAATTGGTAATTATAACGTCGCATGCCAATCTTTTTAGTTTAATATATTTACTCGTATAAAATACTCCCTAATAATCTTTGGTCATAATTGTGACAATTGACTACAAGTTTATAACTCACCGTTTATTTTTTTAGAGAACTTAATTTTCCAGTTTTATAAACAAGATTAATGTTTTGTATTTAAATTTAGTAGTTTTTAATTAGTAGATCATATGTAAAAGGTCGTTTCTTTTGTTTACAATGATTCTAGTCTCGTGTGGATCTCCCCGATGAAGACTTCCTGCCTAACCCTGTTCAATCGGTAAAAGGGTTGATGTATCTGCTGCTTTCGGTGATTGTTCTACTTGCTTTGGGAGTAACTTCAATTATTGTGATGTTACGGCAGTATAAAGATGGTTTCAATAACTACCAGGCTTTCTGTCACATCCCTGTACCAAGAGATTTTTCTGAGGTAAGAATGTATATTGTTTTATACAATATATTAAAGTAATCCTCAAACGTTATGTAACTTTTATAATTATTATAAATATTTATAGGCAAAAATGTGGTTATAGGTAGATTGAGTTTATTATTTGTTAAGGATGCTTAATTTATTAAAAAACAATATTTGGTTCTTTCGATTGAATACTTGCTAGGCATTGCTCGTCTCTCTCTATATGAAATTAATTGAATAATGACATCCAATTCAACGGAGTCGGTGTGCAGGGTCAAATCTATTGAGACTGGGATCACGATTTTTGTAATTCACCTTAACCATATAATCAAAACAAGACGTGAATTATACAATGCGAGAGAGTTAACGTAAATACCAACTTGTAACTACAATACATTTTATTTAAATTGTAAAAACAAACGCCCAAAAGAAAGTCATTGTTTATTTTTCATTTATATTGGAGCTTGAAAGGTGCTCTTAAGTATTAGGAATAACGTCTATAATCTATTACAAATAATGAAATTGAGTACTATGAAATTGTCATAATGCACAAATGGATGCCTATTACCCAGTAGCAGCTACTTTACTTTACTAAACAACCTGGCTATTGATTACATGCGCGTTACAGAATTTCTATGAGAAAGCTTTTTTTCAAAGTATTATACATGGGTGATTGGATAATAAGAAATTAAAAATGTCTTATACGACGCCCGTTTATAAATACGTAAACAAAGAAAATAATTTTTATTAAACTTAATCACATTGTTTCCTAATATCGTAAACAAATAATCAATTATTAACATCTGTCTCTTCTACGATTAGATTTTTAATTCAGTATAAAATATTTATGACGGCTCTTTGGCCTTCCTCAGAAATCTAGAAATATTTTAGAATTTCGCACGTAATTGAACACTCTATGATAACAGCTGCCTGCAGAGCTATTTCCGTACTAATTCTACTAGGGATTTAAAAGAAAGAGCGTATCTATCCCTAAACGGTAACGCAACCAGCCCTGCAAAGTCCGAGTGTATCCATGGTCGAGAAACCGGTGAGGTTCCTGCTTATTTGCCACCGTTTTCATAAAAAATTGTAATGATGATGTTGTGATGTAAGCCATTAGTATAGGTAACCATTAGGCCTCGTTCACTCGGAATTATCCTGAATGTTTTTTGTAATCGTTTTTTTATGATGGTATAAATATGGTAAAAATAGCACCATATGCGACTACGAACTGAGTACGTTAAAGTTTATTCGATTTTTCTGACAACTCAGACGGTGTGCAGTACAATCGTCATGTGAATGGGTTTATGTATGTTGTATAGTTGCCGCAGTCATCTGTTTGAATCCACTGGATAGAATAATTAGCGCGTTCATTGAATGTCGACGTTTAGTTGAATGGCCAGAAATGAGCAAGCGTCAGTCAACATCCTACTAGTTAGCGGTAGTTTGAACAGAGCGGAAGTAAAATCAGTCAAGTGATTGTACTTTAGTTTATTTTTTTCCCACTGCGGCGTTAGTAGCCACCGAAACAAATATGGCGTCAAACAGCTCGCACAGCTGATAGCACTGTGTTGATATTTTTTTGATTAAATTTACTTTATTGATTAATTTGATGTTAAGATGATCTTTTCGTAATAAAATAGTGTGACAGCATGGATTTAATTATACCTAAACCAAACATCTTTCGGCCTTATATCTCATTTAACAACTATGCTAAATGACGTTCAGTCAAGACGTGGAACGTTAGATCCAACAAATTGACGAGTTATCCTTTATTCATTCAACTAAATGTCGTCATTTAATGACAATGAAAACTCTAGTTATTCTATCAAATAGCGGATTCAACTAGATGACTGCGATATGGTCACTGTAATTTTTGTGCACCAGCTTCTTCCTATATACTTTCATACCTAGCGGATGTCTGACGGCCACTTTCGCGCTCTACCCGTTACCTGGTCGTACAAGCCGACGTTCCAAGTGATCAGCACCATCGAAGAGCCAGAAAGTGATGATATCATGGACATGCTGAATGAGGAATTGGATATCGGTGATTCGGTGGAGAAAATTGCGGTTGTGAACAATGGACGGCGAGTCAACTTTATACATGACTTCAATGACAACGTTACTGGTAAGATTACACCCGGTACGTTTACACCCGTGCGAGAGCTATGCTGAAGCATAGGCGGACGCACTAATTGGGCCGGCTCGTCCGAAGTGATACCACGGGCCACAGAATACTCAACGTGAAACGGTACTCGTACTGTGTTTCGCTGAGTGAGTTAGGATTTTGGAGGCACTTAAAAGTTAAGTGGCGTAAAAAGCCGGCAACATAACCGATGCGCGGTTGTCCATGGGGAACGGTGTTCTCTAACCATATAGAAGATCCACCCGTTCCGTTGTCCGCTGTACTATAAAAAAAGATATGGGAAGCATAATATTTTTGAAAACTATCGCCATTAAACATATAAAAGTCAGTTTATAAGTGAAATGTACATAACAGGCATTGTTGACGCCGAACGTTGCTTTGTAATGGACTTGGAGCCTGACATTGTGATGCCCCCGGGACTATTCATCAATGGCCTTACGTCTGGCGACCAATTCGACGTATCTAAGGTACTACAATATTTTTTATGCTTATTACTGTATTATTTTATTATAATAATACATTTAATTATGCAAATTTTCTGCTATATATGTATGAGTCATCTGGTTGGATCCGCTATTTGATGAATGACTAGCGCGTTCATTGAATGACGAAAAATTAATGATTTGGATGAACGTTAACTGAACAAGCGTCACCCAATGTCCAACTAGTTAGCATAGCTCTTTGAACAGACCGGACCTGAAATCAGGCAATTGATTGTAGTTTAGATCAAATCAAATAGTGTGACAGCATAAATTAACTATACCTAAGCTTACCTAAATTTATTTCGGCCTTATATCTCATTCAACGATTACGCTAAATGACGTTCAGTAAAGATGTTGAACGTTACATCGAACAAATTGACGAGTTGTCGTTTAGACATTCAACTAAATGTCGTCATTCAAGGAATGCGCTAGTCATTCTATCAAATAGCGGAGTTCACCAAATGACTGCGACATATATATTATGTAGTAAATTTCCATAAGAGTCAAAGGGAGCTTATGACTTCTAGTAAGTTAAAAAAATGTTTAATAGCTAATTTATGTTATACCTATGTAGGATTTTATTTATATATCTAATTTTTAGCCAAGTCAAGTGACATATTTTAATAATTCAGGAAGAAACGATTGTATTTTGTTTTTCAATGAACTACATTATAGATCAGTTCAAAAATTCTTTCTCATAAAAACGATGAACGGTTGAATGATGTGAAGCTACAATAATTCATGCGGATGAAAAACGTGTATATAATTTAATCTTGTATTGTCATAGATTCGTACCCACTTGCGCGCCGCCCTTCCGGCCATTGTGGACTTGGCAAAGACAGCCCAGAAGACGGCCGAAACATGCTTTGCCAGACCAGCGTACCGTCTTTATCGTGATGATGACATAAGTAAGCACATTTTTACTTATGATTTTTTTCAGCAATAACAATAATATCACAGAATACTCAGCGTGAAACGGTACTTGTACAGTGTTCGCAGAGTGAATGAGGATATCGGCGGGACTAAAAAAGTGCTACTCAAGCGGCCTAAAAAACCGGCAACACAACTAATGCGCGGATTATGGCGCGGTTGTTCATGGGCCGCGGTGTTCTCTTACCATAAAGGAGACTCACCTGCACCGTTGTCCGCTATGCTATAAAAAAATCATTAATTTGAGATTTTGTAAAAAATTTAATGTTATATAACTCCTATGGATCTTAGTCTAAAAATGTTTAAATTATATTTTATATGTAGATGAATTTTTAGGTTAATTAATCTTATATTCATATATTGCTGATAATTTTCAGTCGAGAAGCGTTCCACAGATGAGCCCCACGATTATATTCAGTTCTCTGGAAAGCATGTTCAGGAGATTAAGATAGACAATATCGCGGAAATATTGAAATACGAAGAAACCCTTAAACAGAAGTAATTTTTTAACCGACATGGAACATCTCCGTATTTTTTAAGTTAGTTTCCTAATTAAGGAGCTGCTTACATATTTTCATTGTACTCACTTTTTGAAAAATAAATTCAAAGCAGCTTCGTGGTAAACATAAAATGTAGCATGTTAATTATATATAATCTCTTTGTCAGCGTGTCTTCTCTCTGGCACTATACAGTTGACAATAAATTCTCTATGGTTGAAACTCTTTAAGCGGAGCAAAGTTATTCGGAAATTATTCCAAATTCAAACGTGAATGGATATGGACGTAGATTATAAATTAGATTAATTAAAGAGGATATAATATGTATTACCTATTTACTAGTTGCACTAAAATGTAGGCAGGATGAAAATTAGGTTTAAGAAAAAAGACGTACTTTGATGCAAGTCGAGTATTTGAATGTTAGAATAGTTTCGTCTTGAATCTCAGTATTAAAGTGGACCCTAATCCTAAATATATACTAAAATATTATAATTATTTAGGATATATTATTTGCTATTGATAATAAGATTCAGCCATTACTAAGTATTAACACAAGTAATTACCGCATATTTATGAATTTTTTATTTAATATGTAGTAAATATTAGTTCGTATGTATTGATGTGAAATTGTGTTAATTTTTTAAGTATAAACTGAATATTTATTGTAAAAACGAAGAAGCTGTTGAATTTGAAGTGAATAATCTCTTACATTTTAATTATACCATTATATCATCTCAATTTTAATAGAATTGTGGATTCATCAATCCACATACCATAAAATTAAGCATAAGTTTAACATTTATGTTTATTAAACAACAAATGTCCTTTTTTGCATCATTTTTTTGCACCGACAACCAATGAGGAAGAAAGGTTCTCGAGTGGCGACACGTAACCGGGAAACGCAGAGTGGGACGTCCCGCCACGCGATAGAAAGACGATCTCATAAAGGTCGCTGGCAACCGCTGGATCCAGATCGTTCAACATCGCAATAGGGGGGCGTCTTTGGGGGAGGCCTATGTCCGCCAGTGGACTTAATAAGCTGATGATGAAGTACCAAATAGAAATATGTAAATATTTTGATTATGTAACTTATTATGGTCTAGTCCTTGTTTAATTTCGTGACTTAGCACTACAATCTTTTAGAAATAGTAAAGGTTTTGAGCGCACAATATTAATTCAAATTATAAAAGCTATATACGATTTTAAAATTCCTAATCGGTGTCACTGTAAAAATATATTTTTTTATGTTCTCCGTATTGAAGGAATATAGTAAGCGAAGAATTTTGAAAAAAATTACTCTATACGAGATATGTTTTGTAACCTTAATCAATTTGTCATTCAGAGTAGGCAATTTCTATTGTGACAAAAACTCTGATTAGTTAATTTGTATTATGTTAAAGGCATCAATTGATGAATTAACTGTCTTACAATAAATAGTTGTTGATGATGAATTATAATAACTCATTTGCAATTAAATCATTTGCAATGTAAGCTTACTGACTGCAGTATTTCACTTAAATACATTATGCGTTTTATTATTTTTACTTATAATAGCAATACATAATTGCTATTATAAGTAAAAATAATAAAACTGGATAAATCTCTGAATTAGTTAAATCATATCATGATGGAATTAATATAGCCACGCTTTTATATTGTGATTATTTTTGTTTTGTTATTCGAAGCAAAGATTATTAAAAAGTATCTATTTATGAGGTATTGTTTTAATTTAACCCCATGATTTTTTTTTCTCTAGTGGACAACAGAGTAGGTGGGTCTTCTATATGATAAGAGAACGTCGGCGTCCATGAACAACCGCACCACGCGCGCATTGGTTGTGATGCCGGATTTTTGCACCGCTTAAGCGGTACTTTTAATGGCCTCATATATCTCACTCACTCAGCGAAACACAAAATTAGTACCGTTTCACGCTGAGCATTCTGTGATAGTTAATAAATAATATATTTGTATAAACAAAGGTAGGTAGGTAGATGTTGGTATATTTTATGAACCTAAAAATATTAATATCTGATTAAATCAAAATATTTGAAGAGCAAAAATAACTATATGCATCCGTTTCACTAAAAATATTAGTATTAAAAACAACTTTACAGGCATACAGGTGTTTAATTATTAAGAGATATTTAAACCAAAAACTTATATTTACTGATTCCACTTCTGCAATACAAGGCACATTACATTTTTTAATTATATTTAATATCAACTATTATATTAAGATTGGTAATTTTACATTTAAAATTATGAAAATACAAATTTGTTTGAACTTTACGTTTTCATCAAAAAGCTTCAAACCAATGGGTCAAACGTTTAAATTTACTCAAAAATATTTATTTGTTTATTGGGCACTTCGATCTTTGTTTATCTGATGTTGATTATGACATCTGTCGTAAATGCGCAATTTTTGTTAAAACTCTCATGTAAACTATAAAGAGGTTCTTCAAATATTTTCTAGATGGCGTCTTAACTTTTTTATTAATTAAAAATGTTTTATCTTATAGAAATATCCAAATATTAATTCTTGAGTTTAATTTTTTTATAATCGCATAATGTATGTTCCCATTGTTTGTGTTCTGATTTTTATGTTAGTATTAGTTTTAATTTTAAGAATTAGCTCTATAACTATATAAGTTCTATAGCATTATTTATACTTATAATAACTTCAATGAATCCTATATGGCACGAATTTTAAACTATAATTTTATTGGAAAATTTGCGTAACATCGTGGAAATAATATATTACTCGAATTTCGAATATTCAGTAGAAAATATCAAAGAGTAGTCATTCATGCAGCGACAATGCAGCCAACATGCATTCAGTCATGCAGCAACAATGCTGCCAACATGCATGTTCGTCAGAAAGCGGGCTTTCTGCAAAATTTTATATAGAACTGTGTAAGAAAGAACGCAGTATACATAAATAGAATGACAATATACTACCAACAAAATTTTTCAGACAGTTACCATACCGCTTGAAAGAAGGAATTATCACGAAACAATAAAAGTATACTGTCCTACAAGTTCCTGAATCATACTATTTCTTTATATAACATAAAAATATGTATTAACACATTTTTAACATGAAAACTGTGTAATTCGCAGAAAATGCAAGTAATTTATTCAAACATTCAAACGCAACAGGAATACTATTCACAGCTATTGAATTTAAAATTTTTATCACGAACCGCAAGTCCGTTTTGAAATATTCAACAATTTTTCATTTCAAATTTAATTACTAGTGAAATTTTTGCATAATAATAACATTTGAAACCGTAATATTCAACAATTACTTTGAGCTGTAGTAGGTACTGAGGTATATATATAATACTGAACCCTTTGGTTGTCTTCATCATAATTTCAGCCTTAAGACGTCCACTGCTGGACATAGGCCTCCCTCTTGGACTTCCATGAATACCTGTCGAAGGCGACCTGCATTCAGCGTCTTCCGGCGACCTTTATAAAGTCGCCTGTCCACCTTGTGGGTGGACGTTCCACGCTGCGTTTGCCGGTCCGTGATCTCTACTCTAATGCTTTTGGTTGTCTTATTGAAATGGAATAATTAAAAGACAATACAAATAATCATTATTGAATTTTTCCATGTTTATGATATGTGCATAAAGTATTTCATATTATATTTTGTAAGTAGACATATAAATTAATTTTACCTATTGGTAGCGCATGTCTTCGATTTGTTCTGTTTAAATGCTATTTACAGAGAATCGTACATTTTGGCAAAAAGCAATTAAATGTCAAGTTAACAGCAAAAAAACATACGTACAATTGTGTCCGTTACATGCCTTGCTTGAGTTGACGGGTTTAAATACTTATTAGGTATTGAATTACTTAGTTTTAGGAGATTTTTACACTATTAGTATCTCTAAAACAAAATAAATTATAATCACGCATTTTTTGTAAAAAAGTAACAAACTTATTAAGAACGCTAAACAAGCCGACATTTTCAAAGCGGGGACGTCAACTTAGATTAAAATAGTTCGAAACTGTAAGGTACTTGTATAAAATCTTGTATGTCACGACACAAAATACTGTGTCACTTACTAAATACAATTTTTTTAAGTCAGTCATATTTAAGCTAATTCGGTTGTGATTAGGTACAGCGCATTGCCCGAGTGTTCAGTGTAGCACGTTTGCATATATATATATTGCTTACATGTTTGTAGCAATGTTGTAAATATATTTTGCCTTATATATAGTGTTCCAAATATAAACTTCTTTATCTAGATCGCATTCAGGGTACAGCGGCCCAAATTGTCTTTCCGATCCACTTTTCTCTGGCACTGTCTAGAGATATTTGTTCCCTCAGCATTTTCTATAATATTTACCACATGGAATTTTTGAAGTGCTGTTTGGATTTAGATCTCCAGCTGAATTTCACCATTGAACATCGAAGCGGAATACAAAGTTTAATCCGTATAACCTCAATGTTTATCGTTCCACAACTGAGCGTTATTCCAAACCAATACGACTTGGGTGTCCCAAAGGTCTTCACACAATCTTCACATGGCTGGCATCGCAGTCGCGGCTCTTCAAGAGCTGTGGATGTCATTGGGCCGAGGGCAACTATTTATATTTATTCATAATTCATTTATGTGAGAGCATCTTAGCTTAATTGTTTTGAAGTGTACCATGAAACGAGACAGACAATTATAATATAATTTATACGGTCTCTAGAAGGATTTGAAAGTGGCCAGGCGAGTGTCTTAATGCAGTCGCATTCGTGGCAGAGCCACGATTAAGCCTATGCTGACACACTAATTTTGCCGACTCGTCCGAAATGATACCACTGGCTCACAGAATAGTCAGCGTGAAACGGAACTTGCACTGTGTTTCGCAGAGTGAGTGAGGATATTGGAGGCATTTAAAAGTGAAAAATGAGTCACAGACGAGGGACACAGATAAGACGACAGTTTTACAAGAAATTTGTTATGGAGGTAGCTGATATTCTGGGCAATATATAGGCAACTTTTTATTTGCCTACGAAGATGGAAGCTGATGTAGCAGTTTCTCAGGTTTCACGGGTATAAATATAAATAAATAAATATATTGAAGTTTTATATAATGTATAGAAATTTTTTATTTGTTAATATTTAAATATTTACCTCGTTATGAAACTCAACGTTTAAAATTTTAATTAAATTTTTTTACTGTACTATATTTAAATTATGTTTGTCCAGTATTTATAATAAAGAAGATTGCCGGAATATCACATCAGAATGCTTGTTTTATTTCATATTAACAACACTGTTAATTTATAATATCGATAATCGATGAAATGTTAATTTCCTGTGATAATTTGAGTAATAACGCGAAAAGCCGCCCCAACCGCGCACATTTCAGGTGACACGTTACTAATATATATAATTACTGTTTCTCTTACTGTTTGTACAGTTTGCACTGTTAATTTTTTTAAATACGGTAGATAGGTAGATAAAGATGTTCCATCTTACTCAGCATTAAACTGTACTTGTACTGTGATCCTCTGAGTATGAAGATAACCGTGACTCTTGAAATTATACAGCTTAATCAGCATAAAAAGCCGGCAATACAACTATGGCGCAGTCTGTGGCGTGGTTGCCCATGGGCGTCCAAGGCTTAATATATTACAATATGTCAGAAAGGCGTGGTCTCTTCTAAGGGCGTCGGTCATTACATTGCACTGAAAATCGTCACCCTACTGTCTGTGCAAATTTTGTACATGAATGTTGATAGAGAGAGATGTATCATAAAGCCTATTTTATCCTATAAACTTTGGTAGCTACATTCACGAATGTTTTAGATGAAAAAATGTGTACGAGAAAGATCTGAGTAAAACAATATTTGACGATTTCGCTCGAACTTCGCCATATAAAGCGAACGAAGCCAGGTCGATTGCTAGTATTTAATAATGGTACGTTTTGTTACGGCAGAGTTTCGTATTAAGATATGCAAATGTTAAGTTGTTATCTGTTATCTCGGAGCAGTGTGTCCCGTTTATATTGCATCGGAGATGTTTAGATATACTGATTCACGATCATTAGTTGCTAAGTATGCTACGTGATTGGAAAGATTCTTAAGCTTTGTTTCGACACTAAAATGGAAGTGTAGAGGGAAAATCTTTTTTTATTAAGTAGTGGGCAACGAAGCAGATGGGTGTCCTTGATGGTAAGAGATCACCGCTACTCAAAATATGCGTAAATAAATTTTATACGACTTTTGATAATGGTTTTTTTCTTCTTCAAATAGTGGCATTTTTGCAATTGGTTCGGAAGATATACCTTTACGAGAAGAACCAACGTGGAACTCAATGGGTTTAAATTTTTTTAGCGTCTTCTATTTACTGGTTTATGTTATAATAAGTTTTCTTAATTAAAGTATTTTTAAACAAGATACTTGAATTAACTTTCTCTAAGTTCAGTCGTTTCTTTAGGAATTTTTTTATTTAAACGAAAACAGTTTTCCAAGAGAGCCTTTAGATAACCTAAAACTGGGAACCGCCAATTTTATCCATATTACTAGTATAAAAAATACGGTGGTAGCTATTTAATTTGAATTTATGAAGATTCTTGCGTAAATACATTGCTTTTTTATTATATACTAGACGTATATATAATGTGTTTATATATGTGTATGTAAATATATATGTGTTTCACGCTGAGTATTCTGTGAGCCCGTGGTATTACTTCAGACAAGCCGACCTAAGTGCGTGAGCATAATATGCTTAAGCATGGCTCTCCCACGGGTGCGACAGTATTAAGACACTCGCCCGGCCACTGTTAAGCCCTTCCAGGGACCGAATAAGTTATAAATTAAATTGTAATTGTACGGATCGGGATTCGAACCTCTCGCTTCATGGTGGACTTATTAAAGCACTTAGCTATGAAGCTCTTTCATTATTTTCATAAATGAAACATAAATGTTATTAATTTTCGTCTATGTTAGATTGGTCTTAATATATCTAGTACACAGTTCATCCGATTGAATTAACACGTTGCGATATTTAGATGAACCGTAATACATAACAGTAAAAGCAAATTAACAATAAAATAAAAGAATGAATATCGCTTTGAAACTTGCACGTAGCGTAGCGGCACAATAATTATAGTTGTAGCACATTACAATACCGATTAGGCAACTATCTCGGTTAGGAAGTTTGAGCTTAGCAATAGAATATTATGGAGAATTCTCCTTCTCGATACTAGGTGTCAAGTTTTAATTTACATTACTAGTTCCACAGGAATTTCCTGGTGAATTGTCAAACGATTGTACGTTTCCATTTGCGGATAGTAATTACCTATTAACTTAGAATATTGCAGGAATTTATAAAGGAGAACATACGTATTCGATGACTCTTTTTGTATAGATATAAGATAGAAAAATATCAGTTTGACGGGGCAGGAAGAAACGAAGCAAAAGCTTATTTAAAGAAATATTATTTGTATATTTCTATGTCATACATCATTAAAGTAATTTTCCGTGGAAGAGCCATCATGAAGCATATATTGACGAACTAATTGGGCCAGATTGTCTGAAGTGATATCACGGGGTCGCGGAATACCAGCGTGAAATATTACATGTACTATTTTATGTTTCGCGGAGTAAGGGAGGATATCGATGATCAATGAGCTCATGCGGCGTAAAAAGTCAGCAACACAAACCAAGCGCAATTTGTGGCACGATTGTTCACCAGCAGTTGAACGCTTACCATAGAAGAGACACGCCATTTCCGTGGCACCATTTCAATAACATACAAATATGTAACTTAAACTTTTAATCATTTATTGAGAAATAATTTTCTTAATTTTACATATTCCTTATACTTCTCAATGTCCTTTACAATATCCTTTATATGTTTCTATTATGTTATTTTAGAAAAACCTTAAATATATTGACATCTGCAGAAATAACTTAATTTATTACAAGATTCAACCATCTTGTTAGACGTATCGCCGAAATCCTATTCCTGCAACCCCACGGATTTATTTTGCTACCGAACAAACACATGCCTCAAGCATACACACACACACACAAACCAAATCCCTAACTATATTAAACTTGAAGATGAAGATTTGAAACTTGAGTTAAGTATTCCGCCTTAGGACTTACTCGTAAATGCCTTCCTTATTAGCATATCCTGTCTTTTACCACAGATTATCTGATTTTCAAAAAGATTCGTAAATATATAAATATTTTTTTATGGATATCAAGATTCACTTACTTCCATACAAAAATAATTATATTTCGGCAACGTATAAATCTTAAGTAAAATAATAATACTTAACGTGAAACGGTAACATAATACTTAACGTGAAACGGTACATGTACTGTGTTTCGTTGAGTGAATGAGGATATCGGAAGCGTTTGAAATTATACTGTTTATGCGGCATAAAAAACCAGTGAGTAACACTACCAAGGCGCGCACGGTGGCGCGGTTGTCTATGGTCGGCGGTGTTCTCTTACTATATAGGACACCCACCTGCTCTATTGTCTATTATACCTTAATATAAGTGAATAATTCTTTAAAAAAGTCAATAAATCTTTTAAAAACAACAAGCGTTCTTTGAGAATTAAATATATTAAATATAAAAAAGGTCGGTTAAAGGAAAATAATTATCGCCCGAGTTGAAGCAGGAAAATCTTACGCAGAGACTTTATATTCAAAGCAATCAAACTTTTGATAAAATGTTTGTCGACAAAGTTGAAAGCTTTTGAGTTGATCTTACGTAGCTTAAATAAGTAATTGTGTGCTTTGAATGATTGGATCAATTATTGAAAATGATACAAGGAAGCACATATAATTAATAATTAATAATACTACTTAGCAAATTGTCGTAAGTCTAATATCTTAATAAAATTATTTAAGGTTTAAGAGCCATGGGGAAACACACGCTGACAAAAAATTGGATCAGTTACTCTGAGTAGTCTGGGAGACGGTGCTATCACTTTCTAGACATTACTTTTCATACACGTGATATCATAAAAAAGTTCTTGATACAAAAACATGACCCTGAAAACCAAATCCCTCGTTTCAATCCAGTTTTGTTGATTTAATCACCCAAAGCTTAGATTTGTAAACCTAGCAGATGATTCTATATTACTTTTTTAATGATGAAAAAAGTTATGTTATATAAAAACTGACATGTTATGTTAGAGTTTTATAGATTAAAAAGAATGCGATGGATATAATTTTCCTTATTGTAACCAGTTTAAACTGTCGCCATCTACAATACACAGTTTACAATACTCTCATAGATGCAAGCTCAGCCTTATATGCTTAGCTCTAACGGATAAGTGACCTGTATATAATGACCCTGTTAATTCACGTGTAAGATACTCGATTTAAAAATTACATTAACAAAGAGAAAAGTAATTAAAAGTAATATGTAATATCCAGTCTTATTTTTATTACAATGTTTGTTACAGTTTTAAATTTGTTATAAATTAAAATGTTATCTGATACAATAAATTGGGCTCTCAGATTCTTTAGCATTTTGTATAGATTATGAGATCCTTTGATGTTTAAATTTTAATCACCATTCTGGCGTTTCTATAGAGATTCATAAATATAGAGAATCGCGTTATTTCTTTTGATATGATAATTTTACGAGGCATAACAGCGAAACACATATTCGTAGTTAGAGAAATAATTATTTTAGTATATAGTATAGTATCAACCGGCTAGAGTAAAATTTTCCAAAATCGTGTTTACGGTATTCCCAAATCGGAGGAAAACGTACTCGGGTTATATCCGTGTATGAGCCAAGATGCAACCGGCTCAGGTGCAGCGGGTGAGGTGAAATAAATTGTTCTCACCGGTAAAACAACGAAACTGTCGAGACATGTTCCTATTACAATGCTCCGAGTGGGTTAAGAAGGCGATATATTTTGTTTTTAACACTGTTCAACAACGTTGCAGTGCTTTATTTAGTCTTCTTAGTTGCGACAGTTTTAATTTTGAACACTTTTTGCCATTAACTACAAACTAACTGTTTTGTTTTGTTAAATGTATTAGGATATCAGAGAATACACAAAGCTGAAACATATCTCTGTAATAAAATATTTACTTACTATAACGATAAAATTTTAAACAAACATAGATTTATTTTTTGCTGATGCACTAATTGGGCCTGCTCGTCCGAAGTGATACCACGGGATCACAGAATACTCAGCGTGAAACGGTACCTATACTGTGTTTCGCAGAGTGAGTGAGGATATCGGAGGCCCTTAAAGATGACGTCTAAGTGTTGAGTTGCCGAACTCTGGTTGAGTTGCCGACTTTTTACGCTACTTATATGCGCGGACTGTAGCAGTTGTCCATGGGCGGCGGTGTACTCTTACCATCAATCTACCTGCACCGTTGTCCGCTGCAACATATAAAACAATTTAAAATAAGTTTTTTACTATAAATAACTAACTAACTCAATGAAGTTACCATTAGTTTTCAACAAAAGTTACGACAGTGAAAAATTATATAAATGATTTTATTTAACACGATGTCCACAACGTCGATAAAACTGAATATTTGTAGAAGTTCTAGAGCGATAGTTTCACCGGCCCTCATTGCCAGCGCTCGGAACAGCTGTCAAAAGTTACCAGATACGAAAATGTCTGCTGTAAAGCTGCTCATACACACAGCATATTAATTTATTATTTATTCCTGAAAGGTTTATAAATGTTAAAAAAAACATCTGTTTCATTAGTATTTCTTATGAGAAGGTATGTTTCTTTATTTATAGTATAGCGGACAACAGAGTTGGTAAGTCTCCTATATGGTAAGAGAACACCGCCGCCCATGGACAACCGCTACGGTCCGCGCGTTGGTTGTGTTGCCGGCTTTTTACGCCACTTAAGCATCAACTTTTAAGGGCCTTCGATATCCTCACTCACTATGCGAAACAAAGTACAAGTACCGTTTCACGCTGAGTACTCTGTGAGCTCGTGGTATCACTTCGGACGAGCCGGCCAAATGAGTGCGTCCTTATATGCTTCATATGCAGCATGGCTCTCCCATGGGTGAGATTATTAAAAAAGATTTTACCGAGATAAAAATTAAGATTAATGTCGCTCCTTGTATGTCACTTTCCTAACAGCATTTTGGAGACCAGTTTTTGCAGGCTGGTCGCATATTTTCGTTCAGTGCTCTCAATGCTGGCCCTGACATGCCAATACCACACAGTGGATTCCGGAAATCGTTGCTACGTACCATAACTTCTTATATCACAACGAATTTTATTGGCCGTATTTATTTAAAAGCTTATGCGGTTGACAGTTTTGATGCTCATAGCGCATCTCATAAAATTTTAAAGCGATTTTGTTTGAAAAATATTGCATTCGGTGAGGATTGTATGTTGATATACAATATCGATTGATTTTTTAGAATATAATGTTATTTTAATGATCGTTAATGAATGAAGCAAGATTTATTTTAATTTGTGAGTTTAAGTTTAGTTAAAATTATGTTTAACCATTTTATTGCGTTATTGACATTGTTTCTCCATTTTACATCTATGACTTCCAATTACTATAATGAGTAAAATCAAAAAGAATTCTTTTTAAACAAAATATAGTTAGGAAACTTTCATATCATTTATATATTATTATTTTAAAATATATTATTACATATTTACATAAAATTATTTGTTAATCAAACCATTCTAGATTTATGAATTAATATTTATAAAATTATGACTAAATCACATTGAATGCCCACGAAAGCAATGCGATATTGGGAAAATGTAAAAAAAAATACAATCGCCGTTCCGATTCAAAGTTTAATGGGACTATTAGCATCGCTGAATGGATTAACTATGATCAATACTACTAAATGCCCAGATTTTCACTTTTGTTGTGTTCTCGTTTACAGCTTTTCGAGCTTAACGGTAAATATAAAAGGATCAATAATTTTCATTGAACTGAAAACAGACAGACTCGTACTGAGTGTACGTGCTCAAAGAATACCAGGGTGAAACAGTTGTGTTTTTTAAAGTATAGCGGACAACGAAGCAGGTAGGTCTCCTATATGGTAAGAGACACCACCACCCATGGACAACCGCGCCATAGTCCGCGCATTGGTTGTGTTGCCGGCTTTTTACGCCACTCAAGCGGCATTTTTAAGGGCCTCCGATATCCTCATTCACTCAGCGAAACACAGTACTAGTAACATTTCACATTGAGTATTCTGTGAGGCCATGGTATCACTTCGGACGAGCCGGCCGAATTAATGCGAATTAATTTGATAACAATTTCTTATAAATGTATGTAGAACCAAATTAACTATTATTAATTTTGATAGAACACATTTTAATAAACTAAAATTTAAGCGTAACGTGCATAGGCAAAAAATTATCAGTACTAGAACATCTATTTTATAATCATAATATTTATTTATAAAATATATAATTTCATAAAAAGTTTCTCCCCAACTAAATGAATGTTTAATGGTTCCCAATTAAAAGTATGTATGCATTTCAAAGCCACAAGAATAATGAGAAACGATAATGAATGGTGTTCGTTATGTCTCAGACCATCAACCTTTATAAGAATTCTTTTGTATTGAATATGACCATCGTTGTGTCAATGTCCGAACTGTCATTTGTGCTGCGAATGGATGTACCTACTTCCAGCAGGAAGTAAATGAAATTTATTTATGGAAAATGTAATTTATTTCTCTGAATAGTCACTAATCTTTAACTACATTTATATAATACACCCACTCTTTACAGAACAGACATTTGACATTGAATACACTGCATATCAAATACAATAGAGGTAGTTTTTACTGCATTGTAAATTGTTAGCTTCTGCAATACATGTAAAAATATTAATACGACCTTATATGTAACTTTATGTTTATGTGAACTTATGACACTAAGAATTACTAAATTTTTTTTATTTATTTTTTATTTATTGATTATTTCAGTAACATGAAAGCTGATGAAATAAAACAATTAAGAATTAGTTTCAAAGTATAAATTGATTGATAATTAAAAATAACAATTTACATAGATACAAACTAATTTGTTAATAATATCTAAAAACTATTTAAAATAAATTATTTATTTTATATGACTACAAATGTAGTTGGATGGTATTTGATATATAATAGAGTAATATCAAAGAATGTCAGCGTGAAAAGCAATTTTTTTGTATTTGGCTTAATGAGTGAGAGAGGCCTGCGAAATGTTGTCACCTGATAAAACTTAAAAACCCGCAACGCAACCAAAAAGAGCTGCTCGTTGCGTTATCGTCTTTAGGTTACTGCCTGACCACTGTCACCACTTTCTATCAGGACAAATCTAAGTTAAGCTGTAGAAATCTTATAGTTTAGCTTAGATTCTAGTGTTAGTTTCCATACACATATGGAAACACAGTATCATTATTAAGAAGTTACGAATTTTTACAATTATAACGTTAAAGAATTATTACAATAATGTAACGAAAAATTATTACAATAACGTAATTACAATACTTTTCAGTTTTTCGGCTCGATTTTCGGCATAGTATAAAATCTCTCACTGAACTTATCATAAAAACAGCCAGGTTAACCTGACTGCAATATATGGAGGCTAATTTTGTTTTCATAAACGTAAATAAAGATCGTAATAGAGTTTACGTGCTATTGATAATTTACTGTTCGCGTCGGAGCTTGTTATTGCGACCACAAAACGCTAATATTTACTCAGCTGCTCTTCGATATATAACGCTATATTAGCTTCTTTAGGGACTACAATATTACAAGCTAAGCAATCCTATTTAAACAGGTGTTGGTTTTATAAATTATTCAGCAATTTTTTAAGGTAAAGCGGAAAACAGAGCAGGTGGGTCTCCTATATATCTGCCCATGGACAACAGCGCCACAGTCCACGCATCGGTTGTGTAGGCGGCTTTGAACGTCGCTTAAGCGTCATTTTAAAGGGTTTCTGATATCCTCACTGTCTCAGCAAAAAGTAAAAGTACAGTTTCAAGTAAAATTACCATTTCACGTTGAGTACTCTGTGAGCCCGTGGTATCACAAGCCGGTCAAATTAGTGGATCAGCATGTCTCTCCCACGGGTGCAGATATTTATAGTTCTCTTTCAAAATTCTACACAAAAAGATTCCTAAACACTGTAAAAAAACTACATTTTAAAAGAAAACACGATTTTAGATTTTTTATAGCAGAAAAGTAACATAATCAGCAATTCTAATAACATTATCTCAATTTTAGAAGAACATTACCTCCCATTCAGTCTTTTTGAAAACATTATACGTTATCACTAATTTTAGTCTGCAAATAGTTGTACCTGAGAAGGTTTTTGCTAAAACTCTAAAAGTTAATATCTCAGCTAGTAGAGGTTTGCCCCCTTTAATCTCCCATACTAATGATACGGCTTAAGACGGCTGTCATTGTTTGGGCGCGCTATGCACACAGCTCGACACATGTA
Organism: Delias oraia; assembly: GCA_018230265.1. NCBI lineage: Eukaryota > Metazoa > Arthropoda > Insecta > Lepidoptera > Pieridae > Delias > Delias oraia. The sequence goes on from DWCF01000467.1 coordinate 42,752, forward strand.
TTGGGCATAGGGTCCCGAAATCCGAAATCAATTATCGGATATATAAATGACAAGAGCGAACTACGACAATGAAGCTGGTTGTTATTGAAATCAAATAAATATAATAATATAGACTAAATCAAAATATTACGTATATTTGTTTGCAACAATTTTAAAGAAATAAATAAAAGCGGCTCTACCAGCTCTCCCTGAAGATATGTTGACGCACTAATTAAGCCGGCTTGTCTAAAGTGATACCACCGGTTCACAGTATACCAATATGACGCAGTACTTGTACTGCGTTCCGTTAAGTGAGTGAGGATATCGTAGACCCTTTAAGTTATACCGTTTAAGCGTTAAATACCGGATATACAACCAAATCCCGAATAGTGATTCGGTTGTCCATGGGAGACAGTGATTTCTTATTATACTATACTATATATACGATCTGCCTGCTTCGTTACCCGCGATAAAAGTAATGAAATATGTTTTCCTAGATACTTTACTTATTTAAATTGAATTCTATTCATATAAAATAAATAAAAAAATTAATAAATTGAAAATAAACGTCTAAATCCCGGGTGAATCATGAAGACTGTCGTCTAGTGGGTCAAGATTAAAAGAATTTAAAGTTAATTTTAAAAGCAATTTGAATCTATCCATCAAACAGCTGAATAAATCTTAAATTTATAAAAAAAACTGACGAATACTTGACGATATTACTTTTCATGATAATATGCTCGTTAGTATAATTATTTAAGAGAAATAGATAATATTTTAAATTTATTCCCGTAAGAAAATTTGATATAAAGTACTCTGTTAAAGCAAATACGCTTTTTTATTTAAATATGGTTTATGTGATATTGAGTAAAACGCAACTCTTTGTAAATGGCTGGGCTTGTAAAGAGCTAGGCTAATGTAATTTCACATTATTTCAAAGAAATATTTTGATTAAATAGAAATATAAACCGTACAGGGTATAGGGCAAATGTGCGACAAATGATGTTTGTCTAGAGAATCTCTCGGACCGGCCGGCCTAAGTAAACACACACTGCCCGATGGAGCCATAACTTGTGATAGTTTGCGACGGCTGCAATACACTCACAAGCACATAATGTGAACCATCGTTTTATTTAAAAAATTCCATGCACTGGTTGGATTAGTATAAAGACGGAATAAATTATTAAAATTAATAAACACAATATCTTAAGTAACACATCGCTTCATATTAACATGTTTATTGAAAAAGTTATAAAATCATCTTGCTTGTATCATTGTTGAAATTGTCTGTTCTAATTAATAATCACCAGACTTAGTAATCTGTGTAGATTAATTTGAAAAATGTACCTACGCATAATCTTTATCTTCTGTATACCTTGTGAGCTCAGTAAGGTTGCAATAGAAATTAAGTCATAGTTTTCATTAACAAACAAAAGTATGTATTATTATAGTTTAAAGAATACTCGTTGTAACTACTTGTATGTGTAACTATTGTAACTCGTTGAAACTAATATATATATATATATATATATTCCATCCATATTATATATATATATATAAAAGATGGATTTTGCTTATAGTGACTAGGAACAACAGTCAATAAAACACAACTGAGTTTATTTGCAATAAAAGAAACGACATTTAATGTTTCCAATTACCACGTCATGCCCAGATCACAATTTTACAATCTCTTTTTACCACAAACTACCACACCATAATATATAAATAATAATAATAAATAAATTTACATATATAAAATAAATATTATGTGTTAAAAAAGAGGTACTAATAATGTCTTTATATAAATAATAAATGATAACGATATAACGCATTGTGTATATGAGTTTATTTATCAGCATATGCTTCAGCATGGCTCTCCCATGGATGAAGCACTATTGCTTAATCCATGGGAGAGCTATCCTGAGGGCTTGAAGGGCCAGGCGAATGTCTTAATAGTAAGACACTCGCCTGGCCCTTCAAGCACTTCCAGAGGACGAATAAATTATATTTTAAATTATATTTGACCGGACCGGAATTCGAACTCGATACCTCTCGCTTCATGGTACTCTTTTAAAACCTCGTAGATTAATATCTACGAGGCTCTCAAAATGAGTTCTACTAAATGTTTAATTGATAAATTATTGTGTCTTATTATGCCTAGTAGTGTAGCCGTGTACCTTTCTCTGTCCCCTGAGGGTAGAGTGTTTTCTCTAATAATTCCGTATAGCTCAGTAAGTAATAAAAATTGCTACATCATTGTACGAATGTTATTGAACTGCAATTCTATTTGAAACTAGTATATCCTTGCGGAATTTTCGCAAATTGTCAGACAGTTAAGAAAAGAAACAGCGTTGCGAGGTTTTATATAATATAATTTGGATAGGAGACTATGGATTAGGTCCACTTCCCGCAACGCTAGTAGGTATTGCATTCTTTTAAAAAGAAATTCGTTCTTTGCTTGAATATGCTCGAGCCGTAATGTTTATAACTTACTATATTTATTCTCAGAAACTGATAATGTTAGACAGAAAAAAGTCGAAATTTTTAAAGCGTAAATGTTTTAAGAACTACTCTCTATCTATTTACTCTGCTATACTGCTTGGGCAATAAATATTGAGTCATTAAATACCTTCTAAATGTATCTGATTTAACTTTTAGAAATTAGATGTTGTATGATATTTTTCTTTTCGTGTATTCTCGAAATGAGAATAAAGAAGTACTCAGTACATACTTAGTTTTTGGGTATGTGATAGCCGCAGATATCTTCAAATCGAATATGGTTTTGAAAAACTTAACCCTTCTTTGCATGACTTTTTCTATTTTTTAAAAATAAATCTGGGTGATGTAATTAATGCTCTAGATTAGAGGAAAAATATTTTTAAAAATCCTAGTGTAAATAAAAATAAGTATTATGTAAAAGACAATATGATGGAAATTTACATCATCATGCATTGTCGCATACTTAGCTCAATACTAAATAAATAAAAAAATATTGTTTACTCAATCTTCTTTATTCTTTATGATAATTTAAAAAACGATTATTATTATTATTTAAGCACAAATTGACGCCACATTTATTACACGAAATTGTGGAATAGCCTTTACATTTGGGAAATTTGCACCGGAGTGACCCACTTACTTTTGGCCAATGTTCAGCACCATCTTTTCTTATGTCTTTTGGAGGTGGTGGAGCTGGAGAACCTTTTCTTTTCTTTGATTGCAATTCTTCTTCTAGTACACTGGTACTAGGACGCCCTCTTTTAGCTTCTTTGGTCGTGCCTCTGTTGCATATCAAAGGCCAATTCATTTCTGAATTGGCCCATTGTAAGCAAACTCTTTTGAGCTTCACTTCTTTCTTGAGCATTTTTTTAATCAACAATCCAAGAGTTAATAATAGCTAGATCAAATAGATGAAAAAAATGCGCAAATACCACTTTTTAGACCTAATTTG